>JAAGNO010014130.1:51254-84092 GCA_033439905.1 Ceryle rudis | reverse complement strand
ATCTTTGGGTCGCCGACATAGCTGTGTAGCTCGAGCCTCCTGCCCTCTCTCGAGCCTCCTGCCCTCTCTCGAGCCTCCTGCCCTCTCTCGAGCCTCCTGCCCTCTCTCGAGCCTCCTGCCCCCGCAGGCGCTACTGAAGGAGGTCTCGGTCAGAAACCAGAGCACTGGCCAGGTGTCCCGGGCTGGGTCAGAGTGCACATCGCTACCTTCCAGGTGTACCCTGGAGATCTCGGAGAGAGAGGAAAAGCTTGAGTTGGTGGAAGTGCCTTGTTCTGCTGGAGAGAAGTCAAGAGCTTTGGCTTTTAACAGAAACCATCAAGGACATCGGGATGAGACCCATAGTAAATAATCTGTCCCGTGTTACTAGTATGAGCAGGGTAGGCGACCAATGGATTCTTTTTCTCCTCTTGAAAAATGGTGTTGCAGTGAAGGATAACAGAGACTGGGCAATGAGAAGAATGGGGAAAAATCTAGAAACAAAAATACCTTGTTCAACAGAGAGTATATATTAAAAATACAGAGAAAGTACATGTCATGGAAAGGATTTTAATATTTTATATCTAACATTTTTAATGCTGAGGTTCAGGTGTTTTCTTTGCAACATTGCAAGAAGGCTTTCCCTGGTTATTACAAAAATTAGGATAAGACAGAACAGAACATTTCAATTGGTCAGACCTTAGTGTACTGTGAAGGTGGTGGGATGGAGTGACTGAAACGGAAGAGCTGTTGGTCAGCAGAAGAATTTTGTTCAGGGCTGAGCATCATCTTCCTCTCCAGACCTGTGGCTCGCGTTAAACTCTCTGATTGCCAAGGCAAGTGTTAGACACAGACTCTAACACAGGATACTTGCCTTGGATTTATTAGGAAAAAAAAACCAACGCAACAATTAAAATAGAGTTGGGAAACAAATTTGAGTTGTTCTTTGGTGCGGCAGATCCTTTCATGGATTTGCTTCTGTTTTCAATAAACAGTGCTGCTGCACCTCAGATTCTTCACTTTTTCTATGGAGGTGATAATTGGGGCTCCCTCCTTCTCTCCAAATCCTACATCCTAGTGGTAGCAAAAAGCTATTTTGTTGGCTTGGCTTTCATCTCTGCCTGCACTGTAGGTCAAACTGGATGAACAGCACATCCCCAAGTACGAGGCAGAATGTTCATATTACTGCTGATCTTCTTCCAGATTGTGCACAGGTGAGAGACCCTATGGTTTGAGGCAGGAACCTGAAGAGCTCAGGTCTGCAATTATGGTCACTTAGCAGACAACTGCAGTGTTTAACACGTTCCCGAATTCCCTCCCCTGCAGCTTTTTGTTGCCATCTCTGTGCAAATATAGGGCAGCAGGATTGTTGAATTGGAATGTGCTCATCTGCCTAGGGCACTCGAGTGCAAATTCTGGCAGTTTATCCCAGCCCCGCTCTAATTAGCTTTGCGAATTGGAAGAGGCTGAGATACAGGCTGTTTTGGGAGTGGTAACCTCCTGTAGGGGAGACAAGGAGACAGAACTGCTAGTTATGTCTTAAATTGCTGCACTTAGCTTTCCTCAGAGCACAATGGAAAAGTTTACTGCTTCTTCTGACATTTTGTAGAAGGTTGCTGAAATGTTGATAATCTGGGGGAAGGAGGGAGAACAATATTTAGACAAGTTATCTTCCACAGTGGAATAGTGTGAATGACAGGTTTGGATGAACACTAGGAATATCTAAAAGACAAATTCTTATAGCAGGGAAGGGTGAAAAGTTTTTCTATCTCACCTTTCCTTTTATTATGCCCAAGTTAATATTGCTATCCCAGCAGTTTTTAGGAAAGCCTCTGACAGCTTTTAACACAACAACCATTTCAGAGCTCAGGTCTCTGGCTGTGGAGAGTGACCTTTCTATAATTGACACAACTCAGGATGAAGCCATTCTTTTCGAAACATGGGTCTCCTGAAGGAACCTTTAACCCCTAGACTGAGAACGGCCACTTAAATGCAAGCTGTGCCTACTCAGCAAGCAAGGCATTTTAAAGTGGAGCAATTTGAAAGGAGGAGAAAAAAAAAAACCAACAAAACCAACACAGATACTTCAATTTGATCTTGTTCATTCTTAAGAGAGGAAATTCTGATGAAATAATAAAACTGCAATTTCAGAGGAACATAAATTACTTTATTACTGCATTTTTCTATCTGAATGAAAACAAAGGTCACTATTAAGATAACATAGTTGCAAGGGTTTTGTAATTACATGCTACATCTCGCTACACTACAATACTAGAGGTATCTGAGAGGAGCAGGCAAGTGCAGTGGGCAGGAAAATGCTCAGTGCTGCTGTAGAACTTCAAGTGAAGTCCACCATGCCCTGACCGTAAAAAAAAAAAAAGCTTTTTGGTTTTGCCTTTCGGCTGTGGAAGTTACGCTGATCTAGGGATTTAGATTCAGAGGGGAAAATATAGAAAAATTCCTTTCTTAACACAAACAATAAGGTAGTATCCCTTCAGAGTAGGTAAAATCCAGAAAGGTGGCAATGCCATGGAATCGTGGAATGATGGTTGATGGTAATGACATTAAAAAAATCCTTTCTGAGAGTGAAGCCCAGTTGCATAAGGATAATGTTAGAATTTTTGTGTAATAAATCTAAATTAGGGGGGAAAGTTGGGGGAAAAAAACCCCAAACATGTTTGGGAATAATTGCTGCTTCACAAAGGAGTGAGGTAGGTGACCTTGCAGGACTTTCTGTTCATCTATGCCAAAAATAGATTCTACATTTAAAATTTTGTAGTAGGGTAAACAGACATTTCCATAAAATATGTGACTATCTATGTGCTGTTTCCTTTCTAATTGACAGAATATACTATAAAAATCAACTTTAATCATTTCAGAGGTTGTGGTGTCTGATCCTAGAAAGACACATTTTAAAAGACACCAAAGATAGTAATGGTCAAGGACTGCGGAGCTGAAAGGTCACTTCAGTTACTATAAATACACCGACCAATTGGAAAAGGTAGATTTAAGTTTTTGTTCTCATACTCACGTAATCCAGAGTTTGCGTCTCGTTGGACCAACCAGCTCGATCCAGGTTCATGTTCAGATATTTCACTAAGTTTACCACAGTGTGTGGATTTTGAAAAGACAATTGTGGTTGGTTAAATGGTGAAGTGTTGATACGTCGTGAAAAAATACTTGTTTCCAGTTATCAAAGTCAGCACTGGAAATGTAATGGCAGTAATGAAATGAAAGAAGTTAAATTTGCTGTTAAATTTGACAACATCTTGCTTGAGATGAGAGGGGGATTTCTACTAATTTAGAGAAAATTTGTCTTGAATAAATATGGGAAGCTAAACTCAGCAGTCATTGTAAAGCTGTATATAAGTTGTGTTCAGCTCTCCCCAAGTGATGTTGAGACCTCTACCACATGCTGCAGCTCCGAATCACATTTCGGTGTGCACACAGAAATGATTATTTCCTAGTAGTTAAGGTACTTTATTAGCAATACAGTAGGCAGCAACATTAAAGGAATAACAAAATTATTAGACGTGGAGATTTGCCACCCTTACATATTGATGCACTGGGCTTCAGATGCAAACAAGCCCTGACCTGACTGCCAGAGACACTGGTGCTACCCCAACTGTGTTCCTGCGGCAACTTAATCCTACTTCTCAGACACCTCGGGAACAACTGAAGGGAACTCTTTGTCATGTTGCAAAAGATAAAAAGATGAGAAACTCATACCTCATTACCCATGTAAACAACATGAATCTTTTGGGTTTCACTGCTTCCTTTCAGACGCTTTGAAACAGATGATCAAAATGCAGTAACAATCAATGTATTTTAAATGTCACTTCCCTTACCTTCATTCAATTTAATCAAGACATGCCGTCATTTTCCAGGTGGATTAATCTTATTAAGTAGTTATGTGGCTAATGTAATGTAGGTCTTAATTAACACGTTAGCAAGCAGAAGTATGAATATGGACGCTATGAAGCCTTGCAGATATGGTCTTCTGGAAATACACCAGGCTCTAGGGCTGTCTTAGCGAAAGCAAAACATTTGGCTGAGTTCAACAGCACGGGAGTTTTATTTTTGTGATTGTGTTGATGGTGATAGTGAGTTGCTGTGTTTAGAGTTAGCTGATGAAGTGCATTATATATGATCAGAGATGATTGTTATGTTGAGGTAGAAATTCAAGCTGGTATGTATTTGTTCTTTGTGGAATGTGGTGAACTAACAGATCTTAATTTTACTTGTTACAATTTGGCTTTCATTCTGAAAACAATGAATCTTGTCAAGCCACTTCCACATGAATACGAAGATGTGCCTAAATTTTTAGGTGTATCAGGGTATTAAGGCACATTTCCTAATTCCACCTGCAAGGCCAGATTGTTTGACTGCCACTGAGCCAGAGCAGTGGCCTTAAGGAGATGCTTTCTTTGCAGCATTTCTTTCCTTTCACCACAGTGGAAATACAGCATACTGCCCAGAAAACCTGAGATTTTGATTTTGTTTCAGAAGCTGTTTTACCGGACTCCTGAAAGCTCATACAAATTCATAAGCTTCCTTCCTCCTCACAAAGTAGAGCTCATTAGTACCTCAGGATCTTCGGCATAACTGAAGTTCAAGATGTGTCATAGCAGCTTCTCCAGGCAAACTCTCATTTCCTGGCTTTTTACTTCATTGTAGCTGTGGGAATTTGTTTTGTATCGGCAGTCAATCTTATTGTGCACATTTCAAAAAGAATCTGTTTTCACATGGCTCCTAGGGCACTTAGGTATTAGTAGGAGGTATTTTGAAGCACAGGCTTGTACAGAAAGTGATCAGTGTGGTAATAGTGCACAGCACTGATTTTTCCACTAAAGACATTTGTATAGACTTTTCTGTTTGCCTTTCTGAAACAGTAAGAAGTGTGTGGTCATGTAAGTAGTGAATTTACCAGAGGGGAAAAAAATCAAGCTATCCTTGAAAACCATAGTAATTCCCACACGTTCTTTTTTTGGCAAGCAAGTCAGTGGAGTGCATTTTTGTATTGAATGGTTTCCTTTACACAGCTGTATCATAAATGTTTTTGGAATTCCGAGTCACCTACGAAAATCCCTAACTATATAGCAAACAACAGCAGAAAAAATAAGGTAGGTACATAGGTAAGGAGAGCTATGTCTGAAGCAGTGATTTATAAGAAATGCAGAGGTGCAGGAAGAGAAGTGAGAGAGAATTCTTTTAAACCAACATTGGTGATATTTATTCCTTGTTTTGAAGTTGTCCAGATTATCTTGGTAGTTCATTATGGATCTGTTGGAATGGTTATTCTGCTAGATATTTTTCAAGAGTGCTATCAAGATGCAATTTACAGTCATCACCCTTATAAAGGCACACAGTAAAAGCACTGGAGTTAATTGCTATTTAAATGTGATGTCTGTAGCGTGACACTGCTGGTAGCCAGATTTCATATTTATTTTTCAATTTTAGCTACAGTATGGGAGAGGAGCCTGTAATAAATGCTCAAGTATATCTGGTTTCAGTGTAGATACAGTTCTGCCTCTATAGCTGCCACTGCTTGACATCAGTTAAATTAAAGGTTGACTGGGCATGTCCTATCGACTGCCACCTTGAAAGTGACCTCCAGCTCAAAGATGAGGCCTGCTGACAAGTTAGCAGGGGGAGTTTGCATTGCTGTTGTCATGCCTGTTTGATAGCTTCAAAGGCAAATATACTTGAGTGCTAAAACAGTCTTTTCAAATGTATATGCCAAAATAGTAATTCAACTGGGTAAATAACACAGCGGTTTAAATGAATAAGTGTTATTTAGTTGATAAATATATGTTTGACTGAGTGATGGAAATGGCTCCCCTGGGTAAGATGAAGTAGTATGCTTTTAAAACTCTGTTTTGCAGATATTTATAGGGAGGAAAACAAACAAACAAAAAAAATCAAGCATCCATGGGGTTATGAGATAAACAGACAAAACTCTAAAGCAGTCACCCACAGCAGAAAAAAATGATAGTAGGATTTATTTGTTCACAATAGTATGAGTTGTTTGGGTTAGTCTTTCTTCCCAGATTTGTCAGTTTGTCACATCTGTAGCTTCACTTAAATGTAGTTAATGTTCTTGGAATGTGATCTGCAGTGGTCCATCAAAATGGAAAAGCTTCTAAAAATAGCTGGAGGGGACTGAGTCAGGCAGCAAGATAGATTCTCTGCATTAGGAGGTGAAGACTGAAGGGAGCTGTAACAAAAAGTTTACTTTTAATAGTCTCTAGAGATAGATTTTGTAAGTGAAGCTGTTAGTGCAGAAAAAGACACCTGCTTTTCAGGCTAAAAAAAAAATAAATAAACCTAAGCCTATTAACTAAGAAAAGAGGTTTAGTGGTCATACCTACTTTGCATTTCATTTCTGTATTTCTAACCCGGGGGAAAATGAACACGAAGAAGCCAATGTTGACAGACCTCCTATAGTATTTTCGTGTGACTGCTCTGCAGTGCTCATCGTCAAGGTGAGACTTTGATAGGCTGTTGTTAATATTTCTCTTTTACAAGTACTCATCTGAGAATGTCAAGGTCATGACCAATTCATGTACTGGCTGTGTCAAAGCAAGGAGCAGAACTAAGATGCTCTTACTAGTTTTGCATCTCATGCCAACAAGAATAACTCGGCAGGAATTTATGAGAGTATGAGTCAGTAATGCATAATCTCCAGAGCTCTGACAGCTTGCTGGACTTAAAACTTTGTAAGTTATTAGTTGAACTTGAAAATATAAAACTTATATTTGAGTACAACTTCAAGCATTTCTAAATTGTGTTATTTCAGCAGTGTAATGTAGAGCCATAAAAAGAGAATGTTATGTATTAAGTTCTTAAAAGCAAAAATAAGGATCCCTTTCAGCACGCCGGAGGTGAGGCAGCAGCTGTTTCTCGCAGACGTGGCACAGGCTGGATCTAGAGCAGAGAGATGCCGTACTGCAGAAATACAGACTTGAAAATGAGGGTCATCCATCCGTTCCATTCTTCGTTGTAGGTTAAGTATGTCTTGATCACTTGTGGTAGTTGCTTATCTGCTCTTAAAATTCTCTGCTGTGTTGAACGCCTGCAGCTATTGCAGTTCTCTTCCTAGGTAGATGTTCTTGAGACACTGAAATGTTCCAGGAGTGGTTTGGACAACTAGAAACCAGGTCATTTATGTTGTAGAGCAAAAAAAAGAGCATCTATGGGGAGGTGCTTCTGAAGATAATGCCAAACTGCACTGAAACATTTCAGTATTAGAAACCTGAGTCATGTCTCGAGGCTGATTGTTAATTACAAATTCAGTTGTCAGTTTTCACCATTTTTTAAGCTAACAGCTTTGAAATTTTCATGCGAAATTTAAATGAATGGTCTTTTTCTACTTTTTTTGGTTTTGTTTTTGTTTTTTTTTTGTTTTTTTGGGTTTTTTTTGTAGGCGTGATATCCAGTGTATTTTATTTCCTGTGAGGTGCATGATGAAGTGGTGTGAATGTAACTTTAGTTCTCCTGATGACTGGAATATTCTCTTTTTGGCTTAATTGATGCATTTGAGGATTCTTGACTCCTGAGAAATGCCCTTTCCCAGACAAAATTGCAAAACAGAATTTTCGAAAACCAAAGGAGGCTAAGGTTAGATTCAACCAGAAGTACTAAAACTTGAGCCTCCATAAAAATTAAATTTATTTTCAAAGTTATCATTCTAGGGAATATATACTCAGCAGACTGGGAAGCAATATAATTAGCAGAAGTCATCGATGGTGGTGTTTTGGAGCTGCTTTAATAGCCCATGAAGCCATGATCTCCAGCAGAAACTATGGCTGTCTTACCATTTACCTGCTCAGCGAGCTTGCTGCGCTGGCTAGAAGTGAGGTACAGTGGCTGAAGCAATACTCAGTATCATTTCTATTTGATGTAGAGGAAAAACAGGTGACTCAGGAATTTGTAAAGCAGATGCATGCATGAGGGCATTCTAACACCACATCACTTCTTCAAGTATTCTGACAAGAATCATTTTCCCATATGTTAATCTGTGGCATAAGGTATTAATGTGTTAGTAGCCATTTCAGAACTTAACAGCACTGATACAGGTATATGTTTATATATATATGTTATATATATGTTTCTGACATGAGGTAAGTGACTATAAGCTGTCTGGGTTTTTTTGATTAATTGGTGTATTTGATTTGTGCTGCTAATATAAACCACGTCTGTGAACATACATGACCACTGCCCCACTGAATTCTAGAACTGGGTTGAAAAGTATGAGGTACTATCTATATACATACTCTGTTAAAAGTGTTGCTTAAAAAGAAACTAAAGGAGAAACAGATTCCAACATGAGGGGAAGCTCCCGATTTCAAACAGATCTAAGTTGCAGATTCCTGCCCATTTCACGTGTCGATTTCAGAAATACCTGATACTTACCAACTACTATGGTTTTTAGGTCAAAGATTTGCACTAGCTTCCATGGACCAGAGCAGCTTTGTTGTAGGCATGAAGTTAACCAAAAGTGAAAAAATATGTAATGTGGATAATTCATTGAGTATAAGGAGTCTGTAGACTTGGAATACTGGAAAAGGCACCACTCTGTTAATCTTCCAACCTTTACTACTTCCACAGCTTTTATCGTAATACTAATAATGCCTATTGTGACACTGCCTGCAAACAGCTTTTTCTTTGACTGTTTCACTTTGACTATGGTAGAGAGACAGGGATCTATGGGAGAGAGTCCAACGGAGAGCTACGAGGATGATTAAGGGACTTGAGCATCTCTCCTGTGAAGAAAGACTGAGGGAACTGGGGCTGTTTGGTCTTGAGAGGAAAAGACTGAGAGGGGGCCTTATTAATGTCTATAAATATCTGAAGGGTGGGTGTCAAATGGAAGGGGCCAGTCTCTTTTCTGGAGTGCCCAGCAATAGGACAAAGAATAATGCATATAAACTTGGGCATAGAAGGTTCCACCTCCACATGAGGAGGAAATTCTTTACTGTGAGGGTGCTGGAGCCTGGAACAGGCTGCCCAGAGAGGTTGTGGAGTCTCCTCTGGACACTTTCAAAACCCGCCTGGATTTGTTCCTGTGCAACATGCCCTGGGTGATCCTGCTCTGGCAGGGGGGTTGGACTCGATGATCTCCACAGATCCCTTCCAACCCCTAATGTTCTATGATATATACTTACTGATCCCGACAAGCAAGATTCTTAACAGTGTGTCAAGGAGTTTGTTCTCAGATTAGATAAAGTTGATGTCCATTTAAGTATGCACAGTCGGCTTCCAAAGAAATCATTTACAGAACGCTTTAAGAATTTTGAAAAAAGTTCATTGGTTGTTTCCATAACGTGGAATTGTGAAGAGAAGCGAGTGTAATGTGCTCGAAGGAGCCCTTAGTCTTACGGCGAGTTCCCAGCTCTGCCAGTAATTCCAGTATAGCATTCAACAGGTGATTTAATGTGCTCTGTACCTGGTTTTCCTGTCCATGGGGGTCGACGATAATTTCAGTTCTAGCGAGATGCTGCCTGCCTTCATTGAGGTGGGAACTCTGAGATAGCCTCTGTTGCAGTAATCCATTAGAAATGAAATCATGTAGTTTTTATGAAACGGTACATGTTTGAATCTGGTTGATACCTGTGTTCTTGGGCAGCTCTAAAGGCACGTTGCTTGGCGTTCTCAGCCATTTTTCTTTTCTTTGCAGTCTGTCTTTGCAGCTGCTTCTGCTTTCTTTGTTTCTTAGTGCTGCGATGTTATTGTACACCCATTAACATCGAAAATGAAAAAACAAACAAGTTGTCAGAAAAAACTGTATAGCAGTTGGTATTCAGAGTATTCTTCTACCATTTCAAAACACTGCCAACATAATATCTGTTTCATTATGTTCAAGTGTAAGTGCTGCTAACATAGATAATTTGGAATCTATAATTGAAACCATGCTATTGCAGCTCTCTCAATTAAAGATAGTCAAGACAGAAAAGCTGTTATGTACTTACCTGCTGGAATTATATTGTCATTCTGTGCCATCCTGTTACGTTCATACAGTGCTGGAATATATTTCAAAAGTAACTTGACATGTATTGAAAATAGCATTACACATGAAAAAAACATGAAGCAAACACTGAGCTTTTAACAAGTGCTGTCAGGCTGTATCACTACCATCCAGTGTGTATTAATAGTGATATTAATGATAGCTTTAAATTTGCGTGATGGTTAACAGATATTTTCTGTGATTTTCTGATTTCATAGTGTCTGTTGTAATGATACTAAACCGGATTTCTCACCATGTTGTTCAGGAATATGGAAGACAAAATCAAATATTGCTACATACTGTAGCTAACTCTTCACGTATCACACTCCGTGTTTAAAATGCGTGTAGACTCAGAACCATCCTGTTCAGCTGAGAACAGAAGGGATTTGGACCATGTTGTAAAGGTTGAGTATATCATGGGCTGGAAGCCAGAGCACTCTTAACAGAAAGGTCTTGTATTTGTCTTCAATAATGCAATTAAATCATGGATTTTAACTAAGCACAGCGCAAGGGAGAAAGATGTAGATAGTCCCTGCTTCAGGCAGAGAGGACTTAAAAGGCAGTGTATTGAGTTGAACTTAGTTTCTTTCAGGAAGGAGAAGATGCGTGTTAGAGTACAAAAACTGTCCTCTAAATCATTCCCTCTGCATTTCGTCTCTTCTTTCAACTCTCTTGTCCGTGACCTGGAGTTTATGGGACTACTTTTTACTAACATTGTTTTATAGCATAAATTTGCCATCAGCTTTATGACAATTTGGGTTTTTTTTTTTACACTCTGGTTGTGTAAGATGCAACTGTGAAAAGAGCGCAGGGAAATTAGTATGCACTTAATTGTTTCTCTACTGTTACTGTCTTTGATCAGTAAGGAGCAGTCGCAGAGTTAATGTGTTGGAGAGATGAAAAGATTGCAGATAATCCACAGAAAAAGGTTCATAGCTTTCTTGCTTTAAATATAGGGTCCAAATTCTTACCTACTGATTGAAACGGCAGGCAGCTTGCATCAGCATAAGAAAGTTACATTGCCACAGATGTTCTTCTCGAATGAATAAAAATACTTGTATTAAAAACCATTAGCTCACTTGATTTATATTTGCTTTTGTTTTCTAGGGCCGTGGGTCACTAGGAATAGCAGCATCGATAGCGGAGAAACAGAAGTCGGCCGCAGGGTGACCCAGGAAGTGCCTCCTGGAGTTTTTTGGCGGTCTCAGATCCATATTAGCCAGCCACAGTTCCTGAAGTTCAACATATCCTTAGGGAAGGATGCTCTTTTTGGTGTTTATATAAGAAGAGGACTCCCACCGTCACATGCCCAGGTACTTTATCAATATATTTGTTGGCTTTAAATGTTAGAAGTGCAAAAGTTTAGAGCATCTATGTTAGACTTATATTGGAGCTTATGGAGCTCAAGTATAGGGATTCCTGGCAATTACTTCATTTTTTATATTTGAATGAACACCCCAATATTAAGATTTCTAGCTTATTACGTACCACAACAGTGCACTGATAAAAGAAGTCATCAGTGATGTCCTTGCCATTCAGGTTTTTAAGGTAACAATCTTTTTTTTTTTTTTTTTGCAGTTTGGCACTCAAGGTCTTAAATCTCTGACAAAATCTTGGCACCAATTGAGATAAAGCTATTGAGTTATTCACCAGTCAAAAATAATGAGTGATGTTGGTCAAACTCACAGTATCAAAGCATTGTATACAGTTGGAATGCACACACAGCTTGATGTGTTAACACACAATTTTCTCTCTATAGAAGTTTTAATCTCTACAGGCTGAAATGGCATCGCCAGGGTACGCAGCAGACTTTGGCATCGCTGCTCTCCAGCCGTATCAGAGAAAATAATACAGTCATGTGTTTCAGAGATTTAATTTTACTACTTTTCCCTCAAGGATAGTATTGAGGTATATTATCTGGGTCAGACATGGGGCAAGTCTTGCAGTAGGGAAACACAATTCTCGATTTCTAACCAGCCTCAAAGATTAAAAACTCAGTAACACCGCATTTTTACAGTGACCCTGTAGTACAGAAGTAAGGGCATTAGGTAAAGATAGTTTTAAAGTTAGTGAGACCCAACTTAAGTATCTTTTTCTTCTAGGTTGTGCAGTGGCTGTTTTAATTTCTTTGCTGTGAGATAATAGAGCTATATGTTCTATTACAGAGAAAAACAATTTTATTATATTGAAAACTCATTAATGTGAATGGAAGGATGCCCATGTGCTTAGATTAGAACTGTAAGGAGAAATAATGTATTTGCAGTTACCTACACTAAAAGGAAAGAGCCTCCATTCTTTAGAGTGCAAGGGAAGCAGAAATAGCAACCATCTTTTGAACAGGACCCCTTCCTTCATGCATATCACTGCTGCTAAAAATTAGTTGTTCATTCAGAAATTATCACCTAAAGTTAAAATGCTTTCTTTAGTGTATGATTTCCAAAAAGCCAACATAGAGCTCATTTTACATTTCTAGATGCATTGCCTTGATTTTCAGAAAACAGCTGCTACTTCTTGGTTTTCATTTGGCAAAGCAATTGCTTAAATGGTTAAAATGCATGGTCCAAGCTGAAAGCCCAGAGCCTTTCACAAAATTGCATTGCTATATAGGGGAAGTATGTTCATATTGCCTGCAAGGAGATCTCAACCTTAAGTGAACTGCATCCATGTGCACGCACAAACTCAGGGTACAAACAGTGAACCAATTCATTTTCTGGAGAAAGCTACATGTACTTTATCTGAATTTTGGATCTGCTTCACAATGTGAGGCAAATTTATGGCACTGTTCTGCATTTGCCTCTTGTTCCATGGTGTTTATTGTTGCCTGTAGTCTTAATTGAGAACCAAAATCTTTAAGTAGAGCTGCAAGGAAAGAAGAGGTTTACATGGGTTTATAAGCTCTGCTTCTAAGAATTTGTGGACAAGAAGTTTTGACTATACAAACTCCATCGACTTCCTGTAGTATACTGTGAGTTACTGTATGGATATATCTGACTGGTAAGAAATAAAGATCAGCAGTCCGCAACCCAAGGAGGGGAGGGCAAATGGTCAGTTTTCCATATAACTATAGGTTAACATACAACAGCCTGAAGTTCCATACAAAGATTGGATAAATTGTGGAAACTGTAGAGAGCTGTTGACTATTTTCAGCCCTTTCCATACAACTATGCAACACAGAAGATACCCACAGAGAAGATCCTCTGGGGAGAGGGAGACATTCTTGGAACATTTTGATTCTGGCTATAATGCTTCAATATATTTTCTGGAGGGTGAAATTATGTCTGTGGATCTTTAACTGTTACAGTGAGTTAATGGCATAATTCATTGAGCATCTTTCAGTTAGTTCAGAATTTTGACGCTCGCTTCCCCTATCATTACACCATAAAAAAACCCCCAACAATTTAGTTAAGGAAAGCAAACAAAAGTCTAAATCACAAAGTGAAAATTACTTTGGGCAGCCAAAGCTCTTAAAGCAATTGTCAAGGCTTGCTATGACTACAAGTTAATTATGATTCTCTGCCTAAGACATGGTAGTGGTATGTCTGTATCTTTTACAAGAAATCCAGTTGGGTGAAACTGGTAGTATAAAATATTTATATATATTTTTTTATTTCACATTCATCTTGAATTTCTATTTCACTGGGATCAAATGCATTTGTTGTAGGTTTCATTATGACGTTCTCATCTGAGAAGGCTATGATCGGGCAAAGTTTCTCTTCTTTCACTCCACCTAACATGGATAGGATATAAATTTCATGACCTTTCTGTTTAAATTAAATGGGAAAGATCAACTGTGTTTCCTACTGAGCTGGAATCCTCCTTAGAGCACCATTTTTCCTGTCTTTAAAGAAAGCAGTTCCAACCCTCCTCCATAACTGGAGTTAATGAAATTCACCAGTCCAAACTGCAGAATTACTTTCCTATATTCATACAGGGTCCTGGTGCTTGTCAGCAGGGTGGTAGAGCAGAAGATTGCTTGGCATTTTTGCCCAGCAATCAAAATTCAGCCAAGCTGCTACCAAGAGAAATAATTTTAGAAAAAGAAAGACAAGCTGTTACAGACCTGAGTTAGTGGAAAGAAGACTTGTTCTGACAGAGAGCAGCAGAATGGTTTTGTATTAATGAAAACAGTCTGAAGTTGACACCAGACAATATTTTAGAATTGAAATTTAAAATCCTTGTTTCTGCAGTTTAGGGACACGAGCTATAAAGCAGCGAACAACTACACTTGACAGTTGATCGCTAATCAGCACTGATACGTCAAGCCAAGTAAAATCCTTTGTGGGAGCAAGTCAATAATCAGCAAATTAGGTACATGATTAACCTGAGACAACAAGATGCAGTTCCTGTCTGAGAGCCCTGCTGAGATTTCACCTTCTCAGTATTACTGTTTAGCAAATATTCTAAATGCCTGGTTTAGTCAGTCAAACCGATCTAGCTGTAAACTTGTCTAGAAGCAGCCTTGTGTGCCATGCACATAGGGAACAGAGCTCTCAAGAAGAAGGAAAAATGCAGTTTTGAGTGGCAGGCAGGCTACAAACAAGAATGCATTGCTTTCAAGCTAAATTCTTCCAACCTGCACAGTACTACATAGAAATGTGCATTGCAACCTTGAATTATCAAGAGGAAATTAGCAGAAACATGTTAATAAAATTGATAATGTATAGAAAATTAAGTGTAAATGTCCATGCATGAGGTGACACAAAAGAGGTTTCCTTTAGAACATTAGGGGAAAATTAGAACATTAGGGAAATTTATTTCCCTAATATATTAGGACATTAAGGAAAAAATTTTCAGAGCAAGAGTAGTCAGACACTGGAATAGGCTGCCCAGGGAGGTGGTTAAGTGGAGGTGGTTAAGGGTGGTTAAGGGTCCTTTAGATGCGGTGTTGGGGCACATGGTTTAGGGGCAAACTTTGTAGAGTAGGGTTAATGGTTGGACTCAGTGATCCCAAGGCTCTTTTCCAACCTGAATGATTCTATGGTTCTGTGAAATGGCTTTACTTTGAGACCACTCGAATAGCCGGGGAGCTTCGGTGTTACCTTGCTTTTTAGCCAGTGCTCAAACACATTTAGGTGCTCTGACCACCTTCAAGTTACCTGGTGGCAACTGTGCCGTCATTGCTGAACGCTGTGCTGTGTTGTACTGGTTGTGCCGCGTTGCGTTCAAATGTTGGAACAAATTGGCTGTCGCTGTGGGTATCAGATGTTTCATGGGTGTATTTTAATGAGTAATTACCAAGTGGATTTTGATGAAGAACTGATTTTAAAGCACTTTGCAAACAAGTTTGCCTGACATATGTTTTCTTGGCTGCTTAGGTCTTACAGGGCTTTGGCATAGAAATGCGTGCTAGCCACTATGCCAAACAGAGTAGTTTGGGTTGGAAGGAACCTTTACATGTCATCTAGTCCAACCCTTCTGCAGTAAGCTGGGATGTATTTAACTAGATCAGGTTGCTCAGAGCCCTGTCCAATCCGACATGGAATGTTTCCAGGGATGGGGCACGTACCACAGCCCTTCCCTCCCCAACTCTCCCTCTCTCTCCACCTCCCATTAGACAGACAAGAGCCCTAAGAAATTTTTCCTCTCAATTCCTAATTCCAAACACACTCAGGGATTTTGTGGAGGCATGCAATTCATTTCAAATAGAAGGAAAACCCAAAGATTATGCAGGCGCTCTGCATTTTCATTCTTGAGCCTTGCAAGCTCTCTTTGCTCTGCCATCCTTCCACCGCTCATTCACTTCCTCTGTGCAACTGGGCTCAGTCTGCCTGTGCTATATGGATGGCACTGTGCAGTGCAGTTACTACCATATACATGAAGTTCTCTATTGTGGACTCCCTGTGGTTACGGGAGAAAGTAAGTCCTTATTAGCCTATGAATAAAATGCATCAGAGGATAGAAGGCACTGAATGGAGAAATTATAAAAACAAATTGCCCAGAAAGATCTCAGTATGAGATTTAGGTTTGTAAATAAAAGTATGCAGTAGGTTTTTGGTATGCTGTGTAGTGAAAATAAACTCAGCGAGAATATGAATTTGGTATTTCTTTGGAGAAGCGGGCTGGCAAGTCACTTGCTTTTATGGAGCTTTAATTATGGTAAGTATTCCCCCCTGCAAAATTGATCTCTGAAGATGTAGTCATTTGGGTTTTCTGGTACATTTTGTTCCTGAGTAGTTTTTGCCATTTTTCTGTGACTTTTGGTAAGAAGCCATGAAATATAAAGGATCATTAAAATGATTTAATTAATAAAAATCGGTGAAACTTCCAAATTAATTCAGAGATTTAGTTTGGTTTGACAGATCCATTCCCTAATTCATGCAGTAGAGTTGACTCTTCCTTAGCAGTTGTGTGTGTTAGATTAAAAATTCCACAGTTGCTTCTTAATGATCATAAAAGTGCTTTCATTCTTTTCCTAGATGGGTCTTCTAATCTGTGCATATTTGTCAGTAAGCAGCTTTAAAGCAAGAGTGATACTTTCAGTGTAACATTATGTAGCAGTAATTAATCATGTAAGTGTGGTAAATCAGAAAACCAACAGGGCCACAAGAAGCAAAATAACGATTCAGCCAACAGTGGGAAGAAATCTTTCCTGGTTATGAATACCCAGAACCATCTCAGTGACCCTTTGGTCAGGGATTTTAAGATTTTGGGGTATATACACCTAGTACTATTGACACAGTAAGATTTGTACACCCAGGGAACCACCAGCAAATTATCTTTCTTCTTTTTTCCTCAATCCTGAGGAATCTTAAGAGAGTTAAAAATGTATTGTTATATTCTGTATCAGTTTGCACCGGTGCTTCACCATTCATAAAGATATTTAGGTTTAGTTATTTTGCTTTTGCCTGAGTATGGAATAGTTCTTCATGGTTTGATTAAAGAGGGGCAATACCAGTCTTAACTTTACCAAAGTTAAAATTGTAGCCTTACGGGGAGTCATGCCAAGGGAGCGGCTCTCACTAGGTCACACCCCATCATTGTGAAAAGACATTCTGCAGCTAAAACTACTTCAAGCAGTTTCAGCCTGAATACTCTTCCCCTTCGATCTTGCCAACTGCTGAGCCTTCTCTGCTATATGAGGTAGAATCAGCATCAAACAGAGGGGAGGCAGAGGAACCTGCCAGCACGAGCAGACACGAACAGCATGTTGCCAGTGAGAAATGTCAGCTTTTATTGCTACTTCCTTAGTTGACCCTTTGTGAACGATTGTTCTGAAGAGCAAGATTTCTTTTTCCCAAGATGTTGCCCGACTAATAACATTTCCTATGGAGGTGATGAGTCTGTCCTTAACCTCTGACTGTTAGACGATAGGTTTTAGCAATATTTCCAAATGTCATTGATTTAAGAGATAGATATGTGTGTGTGTTTGGCACCTTTGGTACTCTGAAAGTTACTGACATGCCAGAACTCCCTAAATCTCTGGCGTGTGTTGGCTTAAACGTACTAGTTCGCCTGATTTACTTTCTCCTGCAAAAATCTTGTGTGAAAAAAGGCTCAAGTGGATGGCAATCTGATATTAATAGTTCGGTAAAACTTTTTATTCCAGTTCTAATCTTTCTTACAATTAAAGATACAGGAAAGTGTAGATAATGCACTTACTGTGGCAATAGCTTTCAACATTAGTAGACCCGGGCTCAGGTTCCTACCCTGCCGTGTATCTCCTTTGTGGCTGTGTATTGGTGTCAGTTCCTCAGGTTTAGCAGGACGGTGATAGCACTTCCACACTTCTCCCTTTGTTGTAAGGTGAAGTGTATCAAGGACTCTGTGTTGCTTGTATGTAGCTGTTACAGGATGTCAAATAGCAAGGTCAGCTTTCATAACCCCGTTTTAGATGCATGGAAGGGCACTAAAGTGTTAAATCAGTTCATCCGTGTGTCTCTTCTACTAGAAGACAGACTCCTCATTATTTTATTGCATGTAGTGTTTTATTTGCTGGAACTCACTGCTAACGAGTGGAACACAATGTACAAGACAGCCCCGTGTGGATCTTTAATGTTTGGGGTGCAAGATGGCAGTTTTCTATTTAAGCTGAATGAAAGTGAAGGTGCGCATTTCTCACCAAGTGAAGGTGCGCGTGTTCTCTTCTCGCCGAGTGAAGGTGCGCGTGTTCTCCTCGCCGAGTGAAGGTGCATGTGTTCTGTTCTCCTCGCCGAGTGAAGGTGCATGTGTTCTGTTTTCCTTGCTGAGTGAAGGTGTGTGTGTTCTCCTCGCCAAGTGAAGGTGCATGTGTTCTGTTTTCCTCGCTGAGTGAAGGTGCTCGTGTTCTCCTGGCCAAGCAAAGGCGCATGTTCTCGCCGAGTGAAGGTGCGTGTGTTCTCCTCGCCGAGTGAAGGTGCGCGCGTTCTCCGCTCCTCGCCAAATAAAGGTGCAAATGTTCTCCTCTCCTCGCCGAGTGAAGGTGCGCGTGTTCTGTTTTCCTCGCCGAGTGAAGGTGCAAATGTTCTCCTCGCTGTTGCAAGCACAGACTGCATGTGCAAGAGATAACGGAGGGAAATGCAATGCAGCTACTGGCAAGCAAGCACATACGATTACTGTATTTTATTGAACACATACATCTTTCTTCAGACACGTCTGTCTGTCTCTGTCTACTCCTATATAGATAAATGTGTCTAAACCAAGATGTGTTTTCATAGGGGACTTGTTATACAGCTATCAAAAGATTAGATATATTGGTTTCGTTGTTTCTTAAGGGCTTCCCTTAGATAGGGACTACGAGAGCGTAGCGTCAGCTTGAGAGCTCCAGAATCACGGACATAAGGACAGAAAAAAAGCCTATTAGGACAGCTAGTCCAGCTGCTTCGTTATGCAGAATTATTCCCTGTTGTAGATTAACCAATATTTCTTCCAGTCCTGTTTAATTGTGTGATGCAGTGGCAGCTCCATTGGGAGGCTATTACTGAGTTTAATAGATGGGGAGCTTATCTGACATTCATCTTAAATTTCTTTCTTTCTTTTTTTAGTTTCATGCCATTAATGGTGCCATTCCTCTTATACTCTAAATAATCACTTGCTCTGTTTGATCCCTTTTCCAAAGATTAATGTAACATTCTACCTTATTTGGAAACCTTCCAAGCAGAAATTCTGTTTTCCTTAATATAAGTTCAATTCCTTCAGCCGCTTGATTTGTGTTATTCCTTTCCATGCTCCCTCTGGTTTTTGTATCCTACTTGCACCTGATTGTTCCACATACAAACTCAGGTAAGCAACTCTTCCTCTGTGGTGTAGAACTTGTACAGTGTATTTTTATCGGGTGCCAGGTTACCTACCATTAGACAAAGGCATTTCCCAGTTGTGCTGTGTTCCTGTTTGTTTTCAGATTCTGGGGGGCTTGCATTCAATTATATGTCTGGAGCTACATCTGAGATTCTTGTTCCTCTTGCAGGAAGGATTTATTGTTGGCTATTGCATAGAGAAGGCTGTCTTTCTCATAGGTTGAAGGTTTCCAGCTTTGAGAGCTGTGTAGGATCCTAAAATTTGATGGGTCAAATCACTGATTTCAACTTCTTTCTACAAAACCCAGCCTGTCAAGCAATACCATTTGTACATTTTTTGATCACCTCTACAAAGATGCCTAGTTCTGTGTCACTGTTTAAGAAGGAATAAGAGCTACAGAATCTCTTGTGTGTTCCATGATTGACTAGTAAATACTAGTTTCACATTGACATATCTTCAAGAAATACCATGTTATGACAAGGCGGAAGAGAAAATATAGTGTCAGATTTTGAGCTGAAATATCATTCTGTATTCAGGTCTATTTGTTTGGGGTTTTGTTTGTTTGTGTTCTTTTTTTTTTCTTCTTCTTCCTTTTTGTTTGTTGGGGTTTGTTTTGTTTGTTTTGTTTTGCTTTTCTGTTTTGGTTTTTGGTTTTTTTGTTCTTCCTGTTTTCTTACCCTGCAGTATGACTTCATGGAACGTTTGGATGGGAAGGAGAAATGGAGCGTGGTGGAGTCCCCACGGGAACGTCGAAGTATTCAGACCCTTGTTCAGAATGAGGCTGTGTTTGTTCAATACTTGGATGTGGGTTTGTGGCACCTGGCATTTTACAATGATGGCAAGGACAAAGAAGTGGTCTCTTTCAGTACTGTTGTTTTGGGTATGTATCTCCACAAGCTGAGCATTGCTATTCTCTGTTTAAACCTTCCCTTGCTTAAAGTCATAATATTTTATTGCAATCTTCAGTATTCAGCCTGTTTATCCTTATGCTAAGCTGTGGGGTTTTTTTTCAACACTAATCTGTCAGAAAGCCTGTAATGGGGTGCTGATTTTAATTTCCTGATTTCCCTTTTAAGATTTTGGCATTCCCATAGATCTTGACTTTAGTTCTGGAAAACATGACTCAGATTAAGTTCAGTCTGGGTGGAAGTATTCCCCAGTTAATATTCCCTTCCTTTATCACTTTTACACTTATTTACTGCTCTGGAGAAGCTTGTTTACACACAGGTGGAATAGTGTCCAACAGGAGAGCTGTTTAATCTTAGTAGATAGACAGCACAAGAAACTGACAGTTATGACTGAGGTTATTGTTTGCAGTCACCCTAGAGATTAATTGAGACAGTTAATTAACCATATGCTGTTTCACAGCTTACTACTCACCTAGTAGTGGGTCATCTCCTCAACATGGTGCAATCAAGAGCAGAAGACTATCTAGCTTATGACCTGAGAAGCCTGCAGTTTGGTTAGAGAAATAGGGTTGAATTGAGTTGAAAAGCAAACTGAACTTTGAAGCGCTTAATGGACTTTGTTGAATATCTTGTTACAGTGGTATAAAAATTTGTTGCCCAGAAAGACGTTAGTGTTGTATAACACTGTAATTCCTGTTAGTTTAGCGAAAGAGAAACTGCAAAAAGTCTGAGAGAGTTTTTAGGCTTGATGAAAAATAGTTGGAGGTCTTTTCCAGTCTTGCCTGATTAATGATGCGAAGCTCTACTTTCTCCTTTTACATTACTCCAAAATTCAGTTTGTTGGCTTAAGTCCAAAGGGTGTAGGAGGATAGCCAGTACTGTGTCATTAAGTATGAATATAATTATTTCTGTTAACCTCAATTAAGATGAAGGAATTCTTTTTCTTCCATAGTTTATATGTGGCTTTGTCAGAGTTAGCAGATGTTATGCATGTTGATACTTTTTTTTTTTTCCCATATTTGCCCATAGAAGGCTTTTTCTGCTTCTCCAAAACCAACAAGAGTATTTGTGCTCATGTTGTTATGCCCGTATTGTGCTTAGAAAACATTCAGCTCTGATAAGCTTCCTTGAAAAGCTTGCCTGGTCTAAGCTAGAGCTTTCAAGAGCATCAAAGGTCTAATAGTCAGGTAGGCAACTTGATAGTGCAATAATAGTAATTGGAGAAATGTAGAGAAAAGTATAGTGTTTTATCCAGTCTAGAGGTTCTGCTACAACACCTAGTGTCAGACATTTCATAATCAAAAGATCTGAGATGGCTGAAAGTTTCTCTAATGTGCAAGAGGAGAAAGAATAACAGAAATGATGTTAACTCCCAGACAATATTAAATTTACCATGATTTGAATACATAGAAAATACTTTTGTGTGCTATGAAGCAAAATAATGAATAGACAAACTTCTTCCTGAGACAGATTGATATTTTGAGTATTATGTTTCTGGTTTTCTTTTCATTGTTTACATGAATCATTTCAAGAGGTCAGGCTAATGGTATCTCCTTGAAAATTTGCTTTAGAGGTTTTTTTAGTGTCCTGCAACTGTGAAATTAGACTTAAAGTTAGGCTTAAATCTTTTTCCTCTTTTCAGTTTAATTTGACAGTTCCAAATCCAAAGTTAATTTTCTGTGTTGTACAGCTGCTATTTGTTTGGTGTCTGAGACCCACAGGTCCCACAGCAACTAGGAGTAATAGTGAAGAGTAACAATATTCCCATTAGATTTTTTTTGTTCAGATAATTTAGTGTGAAAATACATTCCACTGAAATCCTAACAGCTTACAAATCAAAGTAATTGGAAGAATTAATTCTAAAATTGGAATTTTATTTCTAGGTTTTTATTATGCAAAATAGTGTGTATATTATTGACATAATAACTGAAATTGTGGAAAATAAGTATTTTGGTGCAGCTGAAATCTTAGTATCAGTCTAGTGTGCCTGGTCTTCTCAGATGATTGAAATTATCAACACTTCAGTCAGTCACTGAATCTCTAGTGTTAAACCTTGTCCTCTGTTTTTACAAACCTCTTCTTCATCCTCTTGCATAGCTGCTCACACCTTTTTGTTTTGGTTGGGGTTTTTTTAGGGTAAAGAATATTTTCTGGAGCAAAATAACTCCTCTTTGTCCTTTTTTCAGCAAATATTTCTGTCAGCTTAGTTAATGAGGCTTTAAATGTCTATAGAAGGAAAAGAATAGATAGACTCGTTGGGATAATCAGGTTCACATGGAAGAGTGGTTGTACAAGACCAAAGGCTCATTGCAAAAGGGAGAGTGTTGATTTTCCTGATGAAGCATTACGTTTGCTACGTAATATGCATTCAAACATAGCTGTGGAGGTCCTAAGGGGCAGTCCTGTCTACCTGTTGGAACAGAGGACTTGAGCACTAGCAGAAGACTTTAAGTTCTAATGGTGCCCAGAGACTTACTGGGTGACTTTAGTCTATCACTAGATCTCTATGCCGATTCATGCTGCCATTAAACTTGAGACCTTTCTGCTTCACCTGAACAATATAGTGTTAATATTAGTAGGGATTGTTCTTCTAAGTACTGAAGGCACTCTAAACTGGAGAAAAATTTAGCAAAGAATGTGTAGCCTAAATAGGAAGCAACTAATGTCCTTGTGATGCTTGTATTTCAGATTCAGTGCAAGACTGCCCACGTAACTGTCATGGGAATGGCGAGTGTGTATCAGGTGTCTGCCACTGTTTTCCAGGATTTCATGGAGCAGATTGTGCTAAAGGTATCATTTTCCCTATGTTTACAAATAACCACAGTGTGTGTTTGTGATGTATGGATCTACAGTGCTCTCTAGTTAGCATGGGTCCAAGCTAGATTTAAATAGATCAATATGCATTTTTTTCTTAGATCTCTTAGTTAAGTATGATCAGCTGGAAGTATTGCTACATTGCTGATGAGCTTGCATAACTGTAACTTTTTTTTTGCATCAAAGGTTGTAGGCAGAAGTGGCAGAAAATATCTGTTTTATATAAAAGAGGATGACTTATCATCAGTACTTTCTGATAAGCATTAATTGGTTTGCAGTGGAAGACTGATTGTCTTCATCAATAGCATGCTATGTGTATTCTGACTTGGCTGAGCCTAGCTTCTAGTACATAGCATCTTTCTTGAATATACAATTAATCTTTGACCAAAGGATTCTCACCTTTTTTAAGAAAATAAGTAGGACTTGATAAAGTCTTAAAATAAAACTTTTCTTAAATGTCAGTTGTAAATTTTAAAGACTAAAACTGGGCGATGCATAGTTATCAAGGATTAAAGAGATATCTAAAAGACATCTAGGGATTGGCAGTATTACTAAGTTTTTTCTGAGAGTTTAGAATAGCTCTCATAAAGATTCATAAAGGTGGACCTCTTTAGTTTATGCTAACTAATAGCACATTTGTGGTCTAAATTCAGTGCCTTGGTTGTAATCCCTGCTTCTCCTGAGCACAGTCATAATGTTTTACAGTTTGCTTCCTTCTCATTTTGTGTGAGATTTAGGCACAGTATCAATATCAATATCCACATGGGTAGTGTTCAAAGGGGGAAAGCCTGGTATTGGAAAGCTTTTTGAAATGCCTTGAAGGGCCTTAGAAATGTGCTTGTTTCTTCTTAGATTCCTGATCCAGTCCTTAGGACAGTTGGTTGTACTCCACCTCTTTCACTGGTGTAGCAGAGTAGTATCCATCAGACCCATGTGTGTCTATGAAATACTCTTTGAATAGCTGTTACAGTTACACTGGAGTGAGTAATTTCCATTTTGTGTCTCCATATTAGCCCTTAAAGGTGCCCCAGTCAGAAAAGAAAAAAAAAAAAAAGACCCCAAGGGCCCATTCCTTTTAAAGAATGTTTCAAATACAGTGTGCATGTTGTTTGATGGCCTAAGAAATTAAGACACTTGGTAAATGTTGAGAGGAGTTATCTGTATATTACAAAGTGAGTGGTGTGATAATGTGTGCTATAAATACACGTTGACAGTTACACGCATTTCTGTGGTGTCAACCTGTGAAAGTATGCATGCAGTGACTGTGTGCTTCACTGCCACCCTTCACACATACATGGCCATTAAATAAATCTACTCATTTGCATTCTGAGTTGTGGAGCAATCCTGCATCGTGTCCTGAACCTCTGTGTAGCACTGCATTCTGTGTTAATGCTAGAAAATACTTTGTTCAGGCTATGTCAGAGAAATAGCTTTCTTACAGGGTACTTGTCAAACTGTGCCTGTCAGGCTACTCCTACCCCTCAGTACATTCCCTCTGCTTCCTGCTTTGTCCTTTCTGTGCTGTTTCTTTCCCCTCAAAAGCAGAAGAGATTTCTTGGAAGCTTCTTTCAAGTTTTTTTTACTGTTTTCTTGTCAGACATCATGGTATTTCTAAAGAACAAGGAAGCTTGAAAAACTACACGAAATGACAAAATGGGTGTGTTGTCAGAACGCTCACGTGTCTGTGCGAGCAGAGAGCTGCACATCTTCGGACTGGGAGACATACCCAGTTAAGGTGTGAGGGCTGGGTGCCTCACCCATTTCTCAGGCATGGTGAAATGCCTCTTCTCATCTCCCCAGATTTTTCTGCTTACATGGATGCTGATTATATGTGAGAGCAGTTTCAGAAGACAGAAATCAAAATTGGGATTGTAAGCATGATAAAACACAGTAAAATGAGATAGAGAATTAAATCATTTCCAGCATATTATGTGTATGGGCACATGTTTAATACACATTTACCATAATGTTAAATTTATATTTAAGATGTCACAAGTATGGAAGGATAATGATTTTCTTTCCATCTGACTTTCGTAATTATTATTTCCCTAGCAACACATCTTTCAGTGTCTCAGTTCTCCACTGTAAAATAATTTGAGGCAAGACTCAAATAGAGAAACATGGAGAAAATGTGCCTCGGATAGCACTCAGAACTTGCGTCACACAATAAGACAGCAGTCTAAGAGCTGGGAACATCAGGTGAAACCCAAGTTTGATAGATAGGAAGCATGATCCTTTACACCAGTGAATCCCCTGTTACAGGCCTGTCAGAATCCCAACCCACAGGCTGAAATACATTTTCACACCCTGACTGAAGTGGAGGAAATTTCACCCTTTCAAACAGTCTTTCAAAATACTGGAGGGGGGGGGTGTGTGGTTACTTCTCACCCTTATCTGCAGAAATAACTTATTTTCAGGTAGGCAGTATTAACAGATTTACTCCATCCTTGTTCAGGCAAGATTCCCTTTGGAGTTTAACGTAAGTAAGAATTCCATCTAAAACACACAAAAAGCTAATGGGACATTTTCATTTTGTGTGAATAAAAGATAACATATAAAGAAAAGAAAGTCTGGTGATCAAAAGATAATTCAATGGGTGTAGATGTATCCTAATAAAGAAAAGGTGTATAGTTAAAGTCAGTGGAAGATTTGCTGTAAATTGAACTGTACTGTGAGTAACCTCCTGCCCACAATTATCTGTAGGAGTTCTTGCTAAGAAGCAAGGCTATGGCCAAGGATGAGTTAAAGAATCAGACATCCAGCTATGATTATGTTTATTTGGTGTGTTGTCCCTTTCTTTATATATACTTCTGTTTTTCTGTAACCTCTATGACATAACCACCCGAGTATATCAAGATGTCCTTACTTAGTGTTCCCACTGTTAATGTCTGATAATAGTTTGGTCTTTCAGCTGCCAAGTTCTGTGGTAAATCCACAAGCAGGCATCCTTTGTGGTGTCCTGCCTTGCACCATTTTTAGAGTTCAGTGTTGCAATGTGTTGGGTTCCTAGAAGTGACCCACAATTGGCTATAATTTCATCTCGTAACACATTTGAAGGGCACGCAACTCTTCCACTCCTTTAACAAAACTACTTCCAAAGACTGGTTTGCAAATGTGCTCAGAGCCTCCTTTAATTTTGCATTGTAAGACACGAGGATTTGCATCATAAGCATATTCAGCTAATCTGGAAAGGTGAAACCATGTACCATCACGTGGGGTTTCTGCATGGACATGTTGAGCGTAACCTGTTTAAGAGATGGTGCGTGATTTGTAAAAGAAGGGAAAAAAAATTGAGTCAAGTAGCTCATGTCAGTTGCCATTTAGCAGATGCTTTTAGTTGATTATGCAATGTAATGCACATGTTTAATGTTTTAATCTAAATGGATTTGAAGGCTTTTGGATTTGATTTTATTTTATTTTTTAAACCAGAAATTTGTACCATGTTTGATCAGTCGACTTTTAAAAACTCTTAATGATTCAGATTTATGTTATTCGCAGTTTCTTTTCCTGTTCTCCTTGTGTGGGTTTTTCATTATTTTATTTTCATTCTGTTTGTTTTTGGCTTACTGGCAAAGGACGGCGCCACTTTAATAAGTATAAAAAGAAGGGTAGGTTTTTTTAAATTTTCTTTTTATTTCTTTTGCGACATCTATTTAATTTAAAGTAGTTCCTAAGCTTTAAAGTGTAGTCTATCTCCTTTAAAACTTATTCTAATGGATATGCTGTTTCTGATGATTGCCCGTAACACAGTAAGAGTTCCTACCACTGCCATTCTCTTTGTTATGTGTGTACTGTTAATCTCTGTATAAAAATGTAAAAAGCTGTCAATTATTAGGTAAGTAAGGTATAATTGCTAGAAGTAGGAACTCTTGCTTTTTTCTCAGTTGTTATTCAAATTTCAGTTGTTTGGAACTTTCCTTGCTCAGAGGTTGGTCAGAAGCTTATTGCTTGGGCAATAGCTCATGAAGTCATGGGGTTTTGTCCATTGCATACTCTGCTTGAAACTGTTCTCTTAGTCCAGAATGCTCCCAATGGCATAAGAGGGGTGATTGCAGTGGGGAAAACATGAATTTGAGAGTGCATCTTGCCGACCAATTCAGTACTCACTTCAGTGCTGTAGAGCGTGTGGCTCGTATGAATGAATGGTGTCCAGCATATGCTGGTAATGTATGGGAGTGAGAATCTCCTCTCTGTGTGAGTAAGGAAAACAGTATTTGCCTTTATAACTTGGCTAGAAATTTTAGGAACTGTGAAAATAGCACGGGCAGATGGAAGCTCACTGGACTTTGAAGGGAAAGGTGAGAGGTGATAGTGAATAGCCTTTCTCCTTCACCTGCCCTGCCTGTCTTGGTAGCCTGACAGAAGAGATGGGACCTGTGGTGAGGCAGCACTTTGAGTCTTCCGTGGAAGAGTCAAACCAGGGAATTTGTGTCTTGCACTGTTCAAGCAACTCACTGCAAATTCATGCAGTAACAGATTATAGATAAGTCAAGTAGATTGGATTAAAAATGGTGGTACACGAAGCAGAATGGTTTGCCAGAGAAAAGAGCAACAGTAGAGGGAAAACACCATTTTTAGGGCATTTTAAGGAGATTGTCGTCAGCAATAGTACTTGCTAAAGCTAATCTGTTGTGGTGAGTGCATTACAAGCAAAACAAATAAAACCAGCGCCTACCTCCAGGAATTTCCCATGTCAATACAAGTTGAAAGCAAATGAACGTGAGCCAAATGACAGATGTGGAGATATAAGGCAAAAATGTGATGGGCAGTGTTGCAGACACACTAGCAGTGTGCCTGTTGTCAGTTTGGGGGAACACTGTGGTAAAAGGCAGTTTAGAGAAGGGATAGTGAGGCAGATTGATACCATTGTGGATAATGGGGGCAAATGGGGCCTCAGAAGGAGACGGAGCATAGGAAAGAGCTCAAAAATCTCTTGATAAAGTTGTCGTTCAAAAGCATTGTCAGTCACTGGGAGGCAATGACTGAAGCTCAGAAATCAGAACTCTTAGCAGTGAGCAGTCTGGGGTGAAGCAGTCTGTAAATGAAGTTGGAGCATGAAATTCACATTGCATGTGGTAGAGGAAAGGACCTGAAATGGGACAGGGAAAGGAGAGCCACATAACTGAAGATTGGATTAACAGACTAACATTTTTGCAGCACCGTTGCACACAGACATGACTGAGGAAGACTGAATTCATCAATGCTGGGGAAAAAAAGTGTTGATTTAATGTAGATTTTATTTGCTGAAAGCTAGGGCAAGAATTCTGACAAAGAGATGCAATGCAGAACAAACCTGTAAGTCTTGGTCAAAGCCTGAATGTGGGGTGAGGAAACGGATGAGTCTAAAATAACATCCAGATTATGACACCCTAATGACAGGTAGAACGATTGTATTGTCCACTGCATTAGGGCAAGAGTGCAGGGGAGGGCTGAGAAGTAGTGGGTTAGAGAGAAGAGAGAAATTAGAGAAGTAAAAACTTATTGGCAAGCATTTTATGTATTCATAATAATAGCAAGTCTCATCACACCATGCTCATAAGAAAAAATGAAAAAAAAAATAGTGTGCTTTTCTTTGGAAATACTGCATTCATGAGTTGTCACCCACACATATCTCACAGCCTTTCTTGCAGTTGACAAAATTCAGTATGTTCAGCTTCTTTGTTAGTATCTCTTTCTGGGTGGGTTTGGTTTGGGGTTTTGTGTGTTTATGTCTGTATGTGTGCCAGCTTATGTATGTGCTGCAGCGGCAGCGCTGCCCTGGATTGTCACTCAAATCTTCTCTCACAGTGGGTGGAAGCATCATTTTGATACTTGAACAGACAAGGTTGTCTTTGGCAATGTTCCTCTCCAGCAGTTCCCACCTCTCTAACTCAGTACCTTAAAATGCCTTTGTTAGAAATTTTCTTCTCGTTTTCCCAGTCTCATCATTTATTAGCAGACTTTCTTCATTTCTGACAAATTGATCATGTCCTCACTTGTCTTCCCATGAGTTTTATGTACAGGGCAGTGCTTGCCTGTCTGCCCTCAGTTTCCTTAGTTTTACAGAACTGCAGCACACACTGAAAAGGTTTTGTGCCATCGATTGTGGCTAAAATAATTGCAGAATAAATAAACAGACGTGTAACGTATTTTGACAATGATTGACAGTCATTGCTGTCTATCAGCTGCTAGCTTGCCTGCATGAAATGAGATAGTAGTTTTGTTCCAGTGTCAGGTAGACAAGCAGAGCCAACACAAAATCCACCACTCGAACTCTTTCTAATTGGCAATTTAGACAGGAGCCCAGAACCGAAGGGGTCACAGGCTGAATTCACTCTGATTGTTAGTGGCTGTGGCTCCAAAAGGGGCTCAGGGTGCACACTCAGTAGTGCAACGAGGAACAGAACACAGCAACCAGCATTTTTAGTCTGCAGCTTCCCTTATCTGTCCTCATGAACTTTGTTGGAGATTAGGGGTAAAAACAGGGGACTGGTGAGTCTCGACTCTGGAATGCCGCAACAGATACCTTGTTCAAATAAGGTGAAGATTAGGAGATGTTTGCAAGGCACGTGCTCGTAGTAACAGGACGGTGACACGAGAGTCCTCAGATTACTTCCCAGCCTGCGCCAGGCGAGAATCGGTGCTTCACATCCTTTGCATTCTTTGTAAGGGAACATTTGCAAAGCTGAAATAGACCCAGGAGCTACTTTTAGCATTATGAATATTTGAGAAAACAGACTTAAAAAATATGGTTTTCAACAAGCAGAATACTAACTTCTCATTGTTTTTAGAGCTTTTATGGCTTTTGCTGATTCCAGCATTGAATTCAGGGTTATAAAGAATTTATCTACAGAAGAGCTTGTCCTGAATAATTTCAAATGGGGATGTTCTTGTTGTTTAGAAGCACATCCTTCCTTCTGTTTTGCCTTTCCAGGGCAGCAAAAATTATACAAATTTTTTAGATATGTTTATTTAATGTTGCTAAATATACGCAATACTTGCATCTAGTATCCAAACTTAATTAGCATTTGTTTTCTGTATTAACCTGCCAGTAAACACACAGCCGTATTTGTGCCTGTGGATTGCTCTGCCCTTCCATACGTCTCTAAATTCACGTTGCAGCATAGGAACTTGAAATTGGGTATGGCTCCTTTTCCCAAAGAGCTTGCAGGAGGAAAGCGGTGCGGCTGAGAAGGTGGGCTTATTTTTGTAGGAGAAAATTTTGAAGACAAAGCTAAAGGGATTAAGAAAAAAATGGGGAATGCTGAAGAATTCCATAATGGAGGAGGAAGGAATTAACAGACACGTTGCTAATGCTGCTGCTGGACAAAACATAATAGGTAGAAAGAAGTGGGCATGAAGGTAATTCTGAGTTTCTGATTTCACTGGACACTGGTGCATCTTTTATCTGATCACTTGTTACCCAACCTGTAGAAATTCAGAGACCAAAGATGGAGCCACAGGCAGCACTGTAGCTGAGGCCTACAACCTGGAAACGGCTTTTATTGGCTTAGTATGATAAGGAAGTTTTCTCTGCTTATGTCCAAGATAGAAAGCATATGGAAACAGAGGAAAATCTCATTAATGGATTTTTCTTCAAGAGCATTATAATAATATTTTCATATTTACTAAAAGCTGAGTACATTCATTTGATCTCTCGGAGCTGCCTTTTCACTTTATCTTTCTTCCTTCTCATACACGTGCAGCAAAGCACATCTAGTTGTGCAAATAACTTCTGTTTCACTGGGATTCCAGTAAATAGAGTGTTTCCAAAGGTTCCCGTTGCAGCAAGGAGGCAGACGTGCATACAAATTCATGCAAGACACAACCCGTTATGCAGAGTAGTTTCTGGCAAGCCGAGAATCTTTCTTCTAATCTTAACAATACTTCCATTGTGTCTAAGAATCTCTCTGCTCTAACTAAATATGCTGAGTTGAATTGTGCTCACTGTAATGTATGCTTTGTCATTTGTTGTTGTGTTTAAATGGTTACTTATTTAGTTGTGTTGCAGTCTACATTCTGGATTTAGATTGCATTGTCTCCGTGGACTTGTACTGGTGTTTGTTTATTTCATCAAGTTCAAAGAGTTTTGTCTTTGCAATTGTGTTGGGATCATCTTGGAGTCCTTGTGACGATGGTAAACGTCACTGAAGCAACTATAATTAAGTAGTGTTGTAAATGATGTTATAGAAATACTGCTGTTAAGAGATCCTTAGTCACTTGCCATCACTGAGTAACAGAAACAGCCCTGAATCACGGCGTCAGATTTCACATGCATGACTTTTTTCATATCTACATTATATCTGGGTTGAAACCTGTAATTTAGTTGTTTTCCTATATTTAGACCTTATTTGGGTGAGATTAAATTCAGTTAGCTGTCATCCCCCTTCAACTTCTCAAACAAATAAAAAACCCCATCTAATTTGAATGTAGAAAATGTTTAAATATCTGCAATTAATCATGTTATGATTTAAATCTTTTCTGGTAAATTTAATGTGCATCATTCCCTATGAATGGTGTAAAATCTTAACAAAAATCTTTGAAGAGATATCTCACTTGTTAATTTCTTTTTCTAGGTGCATAAATGACTTTGTGCTGTTAGTGCTTCTTTGTTACGAATCACAACAAATATGTTTGGAAGGGTAATTCTGGTATTTGGTGTTTGTCCTTACAGCTGCTTTTTGTAAGCTTGAAGCACCATCTCTTTGATTCCTCACTGGCTCCTTCCACCGAGATAGCTACTGAAACCTCTGAAATAGTTTAATTTTCCCTTCCTCTTCAGTTTTTCTAGTGATGAAGTTATCAAGACGCACAAATGTAGATCTCCACGCTTGCCTATGACAGTAGTCGTCTGCAACATCTGTTTATTTCCATCTGTTGATTGAAAGTAAAATTTATTCCTGCGCATGTTCTTGTAGTCATGTCAACTTCACTGCTTATATCTAAAGCAGGAATTTCACAGCTCTGATTCCATGTCACTAGTTCCCACAGAAAAAGAGTTCTAGAGTGCAAGGCAATGTTTTCAGGACATTTGTATCCACCATCAACATTTCCTTCCAATCCCATGTATTATGTAGTGCATTGAAGTTAATTCTTCTTTCTCTCTCTCTCTTTTTTTTTTTTTTTTTCCCCCTTCCTTCTCTTTGCAAACATATAAAATATATGGCAAACTGTATCAGTCACATTCTTCTTTGGTGAACTAGAAGAAGTGCAGGGTAACTTCCATTTCCTTGAGTGAATTGATGCATATGAAAAAGAAATTGAATTGTGCTGCTTTTTAACTCTGTATGAGGTAGGGAGGGCCCTAACTGGATTGGCTTCAAATCAATCTGCCATTTGCAAAGCATCTTAGTCTGCTGCATGGAGAACTACAGTCTTGCCTTCAATACGCTTAGTGGTAGCTGCAGAGTGTCTGCAGTAGTGGAGGTGGAACAAAGAAGCTGACAAAGTGCTGAGTCCAGAATGTACGGACAAGAGAAGGTCCTCAAGCCATCTGAACCCTGACACAATTAGCTGACTTTCCACTGTCTAGCTGAACTCAAATGTCTACTTTTCTCTTTGTCTCCAATTTGTAGTTTGCTTCAGAACTCTTGAAAATCTTTTTTATGTTCAGCTGTGGCTTTTCCAGTGAGACATATTCATATTTCTTACATAGATTTATTTGGGGTTTTTTAATTAAGCAAAGCAGTTATCTAATGGAAATAGCTACTTTGTAGAACAGTAGAGGAGGGAACAGCAAGTGTTGTCTTAATCAAAGATAAGGTAACACTGAAGGCAATGAGACAAACTATGACCTTTTTGATAAATTTTGGCCAAAGCAAAAGTTTACTAAGTGTTCAGAAGAATGTAAATATTCATTGTTCAATTAGTGTTGTTCGGTTACTTCTACAAAAATCCTGCTTTTTTCTTTTTTTTTTCTTTTTTTTCTTTTTTTTCTTTTTT
>JAAGNO010014130.1:37933-51154 GCA_033439905.1 Ceryle rudis | reverse complement strand
TTTTTTTTTTTTTTTTTTGGTTGAAAAGCTTAAGTTCTTATTGATTGACAACCTTTATAACTCCCAAAATGGAGGCATCCCCATATCTCTACAGGTATTTTAAATGAATTGAATTAATCATAGGCTTAAAAGTCTCTAGTGATCTTCGTTAACTTTCCTGGGTTTAATTAAAACATCTGTGCGCTTTTAATTTATCGATTCATCCAACTCATATGTCATGTTTTTAACACACCCCAGCATGCTCTGCATCATTTTTAACCCGATTTCCACTTAACTAAAGCAATTAAATTCACCCCGGATTAATTAAAGCATCCATACTTTAGTGCTTAAGTCAGCGTGTGCTGGCTTTCCCCAAATGGTTTCTGAATGTCAGAGATTTGACACACCTGATGGAATTTTTGTCCTTCTAGAAATTCTTCTGTGAATCTCCTTCTTGCTTACTAATCTGCAGTTTGACAGAGCTGAACAAGGGAGCTTGGTAGGGCTCGGGTTCTGGGCAACTGATGTGAGGGTTGCAGAGCAGGACTACTATGAAGCTCTGTACGTTTCATCTTAGCACTGACCTGATGGCCTCAAGCATAGAGTAAAGCTACTGTTAAATCATTTAAATTCTTTGTGTGTTCTGTAGTCAAAGTAAACAGTTTCATGAAGTAAATAATGAAGCATATCATGTCAGGAACAGTTACTCATAACTGTTCATTCTTCTACTCCTGAGTGAGTTTTTACAGGATGACTTGTGCTAGGAAGAGCACACGGTCTTAGAGCAACCTAAAAGATGTTCTAGACCTTCCTAATTGTCACTGTGCTTAAGGACATTTCAGCCAACAGAAGATATTGATCTCTGAAGAGTGGTCAGTCTAGTCAAACACCATTCTTCCCAACCATGCAGATACTGTGTTCGTGAGGCATAGGAACGGATGAAAGAAGGTGGTCCTGGATTCATTCACTCTCCCATTCCAGAATGATTCTCTTGGGGCTAAGGAGGTGGGGCAGCTTCTTACCAGGAAAGTAGCATAAAAATAGCATAAGCTCCTAAAAGTGAAGTAGTGCAAACTATGGAGTGGTCTTAGAAGTTATTGCAGATTTTCATATCCATAAATGAACTCCAGTTAAAAGTAATAGGCATGCAGACAAGTAGTGAAATGTGCATCCAACTGATTAAAATAGGTTTATACATAAAATAGGAAGGGAAGTGTTGCCAAACGAAATAATTGTGGGTTTAAACTACAAATAGGAATACTCATATATTTAAGGTCTCCAAATTTTTAGAAGTATCTTTTGGGCAAACACTTGGTGGAACAAGGGATGTGATAATTTGTTATATTTCAATACTATTTTGTTGAAGATAATAATAATGTCAAGTCTAGAGCCAGCATTTTGAATCAGGTTGTTAGTAACTTACTTAAATAGCTGGGCTGATCTTCTAAAATACAGATGTTTGCAATTCCTTTGGTTTTAGTGGTTTTGTGGATTTTAAGCCATTTAGAAATTAAGATTATTTATATATCTAAATAGGTATAACATCACTTTAGGAGGTTCACTGTAGGCAAAACCTTGGTTGTAGCTTTTGGAGTGAGTGTAAAATTATTCATGGCTTTGGTATACAATTGTAGAAGGATTCACCTCTAGTATCAGTACAATACATCTTCACCTGCTTACATCTTAATCTAGTTTGTCTGTTGAGGAAAAATTTGCATTTGTAGACCAAATGCTACACATGTATCACCAAGATAAGACCTAAAAGAGAAAAATGCCAGTACAATGTAACCTATTCACATTTTTTAGGTATTCAGAACCAGGTGTTTGTAGATGACACTGGTTTTGGATCTTTCCTATATTTTTTTCTCCAGTTTGGAGCTGACCTGCAATGCATTTACTGGTTTCAGATTAGGCTGTCACAAACAGTAATCCATTTTATTTATATACTGACAAAATTGTGCATAATTTCTCGGTAGTAGCAGCTTAATCTCTGCTAAGCGGAAGTCCGAGCTATTCCATAGTCTGAAAGAATTATCCCCCAGAGGACCTGCACCCAGAAGGTTCACTGGTAAGGTTCATTGGTAAGAAGTTTGACCTACATTCATCTTCACTACAATTCCCAGTTGGTCAGGGAAAAAAAGAACAACTTGATTCCTATTATGCTACTGGGTATTTTATTTTTTTTATGTAACTAGGAATTTGTGCAATTCTGTCCAAAGGGTGTATCACAAACAGCCCTATCTGCAGGGGCAAGACGATTCTGGAGACAACTTGAGAATGTTAGTATGGTTGTCTTAAAGACTTGAAAAGCATTTACTCTGTTAGGTGATACGTAATGACTTCCCCCAAGCTTTGCGACATTGGGCTGTCTTGCACTAATGAGTACAGGGAAGAATCATTTAGGCAAAACCAGACTGAAAAAATTCGGGAATTCTTCTTGATGGGAAGATTCAAAATGTGTTCATGTTTGAAAGTAGAACTCAGGTTATGTCTGACGCCAAGCAAACTTTGTATAAGCCTCAACAAGTGCTCTGCTTGCTAGTATTAGTGCATATCCTCCACTCTTGGATCATACTACTTACAGTAGACCAGTCAGACATACAAGCATGTGACCACGTGTACAGAACAGGTGATCCTTTTGCATTTTTAAAGCTTCATATGCTGTCAGGCACATTTCTTTTAGTCTGTGTTCTTTAACAAAAGTTTCAGGAGTGAATCCTCCTCCTCCCAAACAGGAACATCTACAGGTAAAAATAATCTGTGTTTCTCTTAGGTCTAACAAACCTCCGTATAGTTCAAAAAAGGATGAACGTGTCTTACATAGGAGTACAAATAGCATCTCTTCAGCATGTTTTTTTCTGAATGTCTTTGTATAGAGGTTACATTATAGAAGTAAAGCTGTAATACCTCAGACCAAAATTTCATTTTGCCCAGGATTTTAGCTCTGATGGTGGCACACAGCGGAGAGTGGAGGAAGAGTAAAAATTGTACCTGTCTTTGATGTTTCTCCAGTAAATTCTTTTTAGTTCTAGAGGTAACTTGTGTTAGGACTTACTACAGTAGACGATGTCTTTTTAGTAAAGTAGCCTTTGTAGATTTTTCATTCCACAGATTCATCTAATTATGTGTTCAGTCAGGGGTTGGTTGTTCTTCCAAGAGTTTTAACTTTTCGGATGATCGCGTTAAAATTGGTTGATGCAACAGTTAGTGTACTTATTAGGGTCTAAGTTACTGCAGCCTTAATCTTGCACTTCAGCACTTGCTTGCTCCTTACATTGTGAGCAGGCAGTCAAGCTCATCTTCTACATGCACCAGCCTGTGGGAAGACTGGGCCTGACAAGCATTATGGATACAACCACTGTGGTCCTTACTCAAACAGTACCCCAAAAGGCTTGATGCAGTTTTCACCAGACCAGTGGCTCCCCTCACCGACCTGCCGTGAGCATCTCACCACAAAATTCTGTGGAAATATTTTTTTCTTGAAAAATGTTGACTTGATAGGGGGTGACTCCTGACGGCTTGTCCAGGCTCTGAATAAGCCTGTAGATGGCACAAAGGAAGGTAACCTTCTTATGTCCTGCTTGAAAATTGGCTTTTGGATGTAAAACTGAGCTGCTTGTGAAGTAAGGGCATTGCTTGTGACCCGGTCCAGGACAGGGAAGCGTTGCAGATGCAAGTTCAGAAACCTTTCAAGTCTGTATATCTTTGTGTCCAGAAGCTCAAGTAACTTTGAAGAGAAGTATATCAATTGACTGAAAAAGGTCTGCAGTAGAGAACTGGCAGCTTAGATCCTAGTGGTACAGGACTCTCTCTGCACCAGGGTAATGTTTGCTCTACAGCAAGAGGAACCAAGCCAGAACTCTGCCTTCAAATCCTGTTTGGAATGTCAAGTAGCAGGGGAAGGCCTCTCAACCAAGCAGCTGTATAACTAAACCAAGCTCTGCAACAGCCTCCAAGAGTTTGACTCCTCAGGTATCCTTTACTGGTTTCTTGTCATGCTGTAAAAGAACACCTCTGGTGAGTATGTACATGTGAATGCTGTAAGGGTGGGTGAAAGGAGTGTGTACACGGACTGAGCTGGGACAGCTGTGTGTTAAGTGTCATTGGACAACGTGGTGGCTTTTGATGCCAGACCATTTGGGCATTACTGCTTCCCATCTCCCCGCCTAGTCCATGTGTAATAGGCTGTTATCAGATCACCCTTCCTCACGCATCAGGGAATGTTAACATTACTCCAAAATACCTATCCATGTAGAGGGATGTTGGACTGTTTTTTCCTGCTCAATTCATGCTCTTAAATGTGTGACTCAAAGGTCTTTAGTGTCCATTGATGAGCTGAGACCCCCATTAAGAACTTAGTCTGGATTTGTTTGAATATTGGTAAAGGTCAGAATCATGTCACCAAAACCACATTTAGGGTTAATGCCCATTGTGCTTATTCCAGCTTCCCTCGGGAGATACAGCCTTATGCCTAACTTAAACTTGAGTGTTGCTATAACTACTCCTGAAGATCTCCGTGCCTTTTCTGAAAGCGCTGTTGGGTGATACACAGTTGTCTTTATGCAAGCCATCTTTCCACAGAAATGAGATGGAACTTGATTGTTCCATTACATAAACCAACCTTCCTTCACACTGCTTCAGTAGACTTTGAATGGTCAATTCTGTCCTGGAATAGGGGCCATCCACTTCACCCAGGGAAAATGAGCAGTCCTAGATAACAAGAACTCCAGATGACACTTGATTTGTTTGCACATTAATTGAAGCCACCTGGATGTAAAAGTAGCATGAACTGGTTTGGGTCTCACCCTGCAGCAGTATCATCTAGCAAATAAGTGTAGCACACCTCTTTTTAGACTGCCTGCTTCAGTTTTCTATGGAAGAGCGCCTTGATTCTTCCTCTTTCCTCACTTACATACCTATAAATGCCTATTTATATATATATTTATGCCTATAAACCCATAGCAGAAACATAAATGAAGAGCTATTTATGATAGCAGTGATGAGCCAGCTTCTTACAGTGCTTCTTACAATGCTTGTTTGCATTCTTGCTTATGTGTTGCTCCTCCAATTTTAGTGACATGGCAGTCTTGGAAAGGCCAAAATCTGACCAAGAACCTCTGTCATTTTCCTGATTCTCAAAGTGATATTCCTGTTATGTAGTTTGTAGAATAACCCCAGATGAGGGTTGTAGATTGAACTTTGTGTCTTTAGGCTGCGAGTGCCTTAACCTTAACTGTGTTCATTTTGTGCTGAAGGTTATGACAGAGTCTCTTATTTGTCCAAAGCCAGTTCTGGTGTCACTAACATCTTGGCAATGCGTACTGCAGTGGCAGGCCACTGAAGGCAGACTACTGTTCAGCTTATATATAAGCTTCACTGAATAGATTTGTGAACCACAGCAAGACCTCTGACTTGGTAGAAGCATGAAGAGAGGCATGAAAAGCTGTGACGTGGCTTTCAGCTTTACTTAAATTCCTGAAGCACCACAGCAGAGTAGAGGAGCACTGAAAAACCACTGTGGGAGCTCTATTGCCAAGACTTAGCATCTTCTAATAATCTTTATTCTGCTGTGCCAGTCTCTGGTGTCTCAAAAGTTGAACTCTGCAAATTCCAATCAAAAGTGGGAGCTAAGAATAGCATTCCCATAGACAAGTTCCAACAGCAGATGTACCTCTCTCTTAGCTGGACCACACACAGCTGCCCATTGCTTAATGAGATTTAGGGGCAGTGTGAGGAGAGAAGCACTCTTACAGTGTTATCCTCCTAAGTCTAGAGTGGTCGCATCTAATTGTTTGTTGGTTTGGGGTTTTTTTATTTATTTTAATAATGGATTTATTTCTACTCCATCCACCTTGCAAGTGAATATACTGTTCAAATAGAGTTATTGCCTTTATTTGAGTTTTGACTCCAGAGGGGAGGTTTGCAGAACAGAATTCCTTTCAGGTGTTGAGTGCCATGTTGACCTGTAAAACAAAGTAAAAACAAGCTATTTGTCACTTGTATCCAGCTTGTAAATCATCTGTCTTTATAACTACTGGAACAAAATAGGGCTTGTCTGAAGAAGCTGTCTACTGCCTACTGATAATTCATTGAGCTTTCCTGGAATTTTCTTTCTATGCAGCTTTATCCCAACATGGTGAGGAGGGTGATAGACAAAAGCAAGCCATGTGCTGGCGTGTGCCAGTGCAGTTGGAGGTTGCACATTAAGCAACCCTTAATACTGATAACACCGAGTCTCTGCAATGGCTCGGAAGCTTGTAGAGAATTTGCATCTAACAGTATTACTTCCTTCAGTGGTGGACTCAAACAAAGGGACTGCAAGCTTATCCATCACATCCAGGAGCTGAAAGGTGCCTTGTTCTACGGTGTTGGGTTTTTTTTAAGATGAGACCCAGAGAAAGGGACAATGTCTCTACCATGTGTCAGGGTGTGGAAGGTGGCACCAAGAAACTTGCCATTCATGATTACTCCAGGATTCAGGACCTTCTGATCATTCACCTCCAGGTCCTCTACACCATGGCAAGTAAAGAGAGCAGGGCTGAAGTGATTAGCTTTCTTACAGTGATTTGGGAAAATCATATTTATCAGTGTCAGCCCAAACAAGAATTTTTATTTCAGTAAAATGGAGAGTTACAGAAAAAGGAATTGTTTCTGTCCCCTGGTCTTCATACCAGAAGAGTGGTCCTAGTTTGATCCCTTTCTTCATGGCTCACCTGTATGACTTGCAGTAGCAGCAGGCAGCCTATCTAGGCAGTGAAAAGCAGGACATGCTAAGGAATTGAGATAGACCCCGTGATGTAATGCACGCAGACAGAAGCAGCAGTTCATGTGACATTCAAGTTACTGCTTGTTAGCATGTGGTGTATTGTGGAAGGGTGTTTGATGATGATGTACAAAAAAGATGTGAAATAGTTTGTCCTAGAGCGCAGTATGGACATAAAGGATATTTATCTCTGTTGTCATTCATTCCAGCTGGTTCAGTAAACTTAATTCTGAAACCAGGTCCAAAAAGCAACGCTGGTAGAACTTTGCAATACCCTTTTTGACTGAACTCAATAAAGCACTTGTGAACATATGTCACATCTGAAATCAGAAACTTGCTGCTGGAAATGATATTTCATTCAGATTTGTATTAATTTTCAGAGTGAGGAAGAAAAAGATTGAACAGGGCTAATAGTAAGAGAAGATGCCAGGACTGAAGTAGAATTAAGTCCTATCATTCATCCTGTTGCCAAAGGATGGACAATATGGCTCTACGACAGGGCTGGGGTAGCAAAAAAACCTCAAGTTTCAGCATACTTGTTTTGTTACTACTCTACTATAGAAAAAACAGGCTAGAACAGATTACATGTGGCTCATCAACCTGTAGTCTTAATTGAAATAATTCTCAGCACTCTCAATTTTAGCTAATGTCTCAGGTTACAAATTGGAATATATATAATTTTTTCTTTCTTCATCAATTTTTTCCCATTTCAAATAAGAAAATTCCTGAAAAAAAAAAAAATCTACCCTGAAATGTGTTTTTGCAGCAGATCAATGGGACAGCTGAGATTAATAAGGGTTACAGGGCTGAAGAGTGGAGAAGTTGTATAACTGGACAATTACACATTTCTTTGTAGGAAATCAATTACTTGGGTTCTTCTTGATCATAGTGGTTAAAGGGATAATAGAAGCAAGATGACATTAGGACCTTTTAATGATTAATAGTAGCTTTTGAGTATATTTTTGACACTGTAAAACTAGCTGTTAGTTTCTAATTACTTTGAAGGGTGAAAAGACAGAGAAATACTTTTCTGTCTTTATCAAACTGCATCAGTGAGAAGAGCACAAAACCGTACCATTTCTCAGAGATTCACTTCATTACACCCATTTTCTGTTATTCCTCTGTTATTTTTTTTTTCATTTCTCTGGCTGGTGACCACACGTTCAGTCTTTGGCAGGCATGTAAGATCACAGATTGCCATGTTTACGTGGGAGATGTAGGCATATAGGAGAGTGAATATGCCTTAGTGTAACATCGACGTGCAACTGGCTTTTAATAAACCTCTTGTTTCTTTCCATTGCTCTGCATATGTACAACATCTGATTCCTGGCATCCAAGACCTACTGACTGCCTTTATTATTCACAGGCTTCACTTCATTTGCATAAATGAATATTTGCTCAGAATGTGTCTTACGCCCTTAATAATACAAGAGGGAGGGATAAGGGTTGATGGTGCTTTCTTGCCAATAGATCCAGAGTAAGAGCAGTCACACTGGGATTTGGACAAGCAAGGTTCAGCAGGGATATTGGTGGCAAGGTGCATTTGTTGTATGTGAAAGATTGTGTTGTTCCTGTGTTCAGGATTCTTACACAGAAAAAAATATAGCAATAATTTGGGGACATTACTTTAAAAAAAGTTGTACGGAAGAAGAAAGATGCTATATAATAAAATGTTCTGGGAACTGAATGTTTTGTGTTCTGCTATCTGTGAAAATTGAATGTTACCTAGTGGGACAAGGAAGAGTAATGTCAGACTCAAATCTGTTCTCATTACTTCATTAGTTATCCCAAACAACATCAGTGGTCTATAAAGCATAGCAGCTGTATTCTCAGAATGCCCAACAGATTGCCTGCTTTCTTAAGTAGTAATCAAATACGTAATACTAATCAGATGAGAACTGGACTACAATAAGTTATCTTAGATTCTCCCCCCCACCCCCCTTAGTAAATGTATTTGAATATGTGTATAAGTATTTGGCAGTGGATTTTTAGTGCATTTTCACATGAATACATGCATGACCCTGCGTGCTGTTTCTCTTTTGTTCCATTTTCCAGCTGCCTGCCCAGTTCTGTGCAGTGGTAATGGTCAATACTCTAAAGGCACCTGCTTGTGCTACAGTGGCTGGAAAGGTCCAGAATGTGATGTACCCATCAGCCAGTGTATTGATCCCTCATGTGGAGGTCATGGTTCCTGCATTGAAGGGAACTGTGTCTGTGCTGTTGGCTATAAAGGAGAAAACTGTGAAGAAGGTAGGACATTTTCTTTCTACACTGTGGGTTTCTTTTCTAGGTTTCTGAGTTATTTAATGGACAGAGAAAAAGGAAAGAACAGAATAAAAAAGTGAATGTAAAACTACTAATTACTGTAAAGTGGGGTAAAAATGTAGCCCATGATTTTACTGATCTGTCATAGTTCAGACAAAACCTCCGGCCTCCTGTGTATGTCATTTTGCAGTATTAAGAATGTCTTCCATGAGTAAACCTGAATGATTTTTTTGTTGAAGAGTGAAGATAAAGCTTTTCTTATGGATTATATTTATTGCACAATTTAGATGTGAAATGCAGAGGAAAAAGAAGCAGCGGTAGACAAAATTGTATAGCCGCAGCTCCACACAAAGCAAACGTATCAGTCACTATTAAGATAGAGGGTGATGAAACAAAGTTGAGAGATTTAGGTATCTGTGGTACCTTCAGGCTTAATGTAGAGCAAATTACTCCTCTTAGGTGCAATCATACGGGATTAAAGAAAGGTAGATGGTGCACACAAACAGTAACTGTCTTTTAAATGCAGAAATGCCTTCATGTTGGAAGTGTCCAATACCTTGTGTGTGTGGAACTGGCAAATTTAACAAAATAACCCATGCAAAATGTGGTCATGGATTATGCTTAGTATTGGGTTTATTCACAGTGTTTTCTGTTAGAATGCACACTATAAATTGGACTGCTTTTCTTTTAAAACATACTAGTATGGTTTTAAAGGGGAATTTAACTCCCCAGATGATTGATTGCTGAACAGACAGTACAGCATACCTTGGCCCATCCTCAGAGCAGTAGTAGTTCAAGCTACATTATGATGACATTCCAGACCTTATTAATACTCCAGAAGAAGTAGTTTCACTAAACTGAAAGGACTGGTGATGGTTTTAGGACTGAAGAGTCTCTATGCAGTATTCTGAGTGGGATGCTGGGCTGTCCACCACATGTATCAGTTTTTATCTTACTCTGTAGTAAACAGCAGTTTCTCCCCTCAGAAAACAAAAAGAGGAAAACTACAGGGACCTAAACCACTAAGGGTTTTATTTTGTGAGTGCAGACTGCAGTCATGGTCCTTGGGACAAGATCTTGTGTTAGTCTGAGCGACCTCACTGGGCTAAAAGCAAAAAAAAAATAAGGGAAGGATCCTGACTAGTGGGACTGTGAACACTGCAACTGTTTGTTCAGTTCATTCCTGTCATCTCCTTCCAGGAAAGCTTCACAACACAGGTTGCTGCAACTCTAATCCAGAACTTAGTTGGAGAGTTTTCTATCATTTTTAATGGGTTACATTTTAAGCTGTATCCAGAAAACTCTGTGATGTCCTTTTTGTCTGCTAGGATTGATAGTACTCAGTTCACGCTGAGTGTATGATCATAGGAAATTTTAAAATTATCTGCAATGCCTTTTTTGTAGTTACCATTCTCATCAAAATCAAAGACAAAAAAAAGACTGTCTTTAGCATGCTCTACAACACGCAGTCCATTCCCCGGGAACGCAGTTGCTCTCTTTATGGTGCTAACTGCAGCTGTTTCCTTAGTCTAATTAAGTTATATAAATTTCATCATGTTTTGTGTTGTTGTAGAAATGCTCATATTATTAGAGAGACTATGGTAGATGGTCTAAAATTCTCTTTATTTCATTTGATTCTGGAAATTTTAGACTGTAAGTAATTCTTCCCTACCCTGGTTTCACTGGGACAGAATCCCAGGCCAGCCATGGCCTGTAGGCCACTAACAGTTTGGAGTCAGCCGGGGCAGTGATCCCAGCTGGCTACAGCTGTGTCCCATCCCATAAACATCACCCTCATTCTAAAGGGGCAAGTTTGCTCAAGTTTGGTCTCCTGCTCATCCTCTTCCTTCTTCAGCTTCTCCCCATCCCTGGAGGGGCTCTCTTGCCGTTCTGCTCCCCAGGACACTTTCCTGTGTGTTGGGACCACCGGACATGCACTGTGCTGAGCATAGCTTTCTGTACTTGATACTGGCATTAACATTAGTTTGGCTGTTCCATTAAACCTGTATACACTTCAGACCATGAGTTACCTCTCTTTTCCCAGTTCCCTTTTTTGGCCAGGGTGGGGTGATGGGGTGATACACCAACTGCTGTAGCTAAGCCCCAGATACGGACTAAACGTAGACACGCCCTCCCCTTGGTTCTGATTGCCAGGTACCTGCGTGGAGTTCTCACTCTACTTCCAGTTGTCTAGAATGGCTGTGGTATATCTGTGCTAGACATCTTGAATCTCCTAGCACTCCTGTAAGAGAAATAGGCTCTTGTAATGCTTAATGCAGCATGTCCTAAGGTGACCATATGAAATGTGTGAAACAAACACATCAGCAGCTCCAGGGAAGTTTATAGAACGAGGTGGTCTGTATCTTTTTGCAAAGGTGTTAATGTGAACAACATTCAAAGTTGGAAACACTGCAAAACATTGTCAGTCCGCAGAGTTTTTTGTGGAGGAGAATTATTATGTGAGGTGAAAAAAAACCCACATTATTTAACCAACACTAAGCTTGAAAGGATAAGCTTTTTCTTCAAAAGATAAATGGATTGAAAAGGCAGGAGGTATTGACTGCAAACTTGGAAGGGGCCAATGACATGATGAGAAAGGTTAAAATAACCTTTTGCATACATTATTGGCCAATAAATAGGTCAATAAACTAGTTTACAAATAAGTAAAAAGCAGTCGTCATGTTTCTACTCTAAAATTCCATTTCTTCTGTACATATTTCTCACATTAATTCAACAGCTATGGGGACAAAGGTATAATATGAAGTGGTGTCTCTCCAGTTGCAGGTAATCATCTGATCGCATTTAAAGTTTTTGCATGAATTAAAATTCTACCATTCTAATGGTGAAATGATATAATTAAATATATCAACATTTATATATATATATATATATGAAGTCTTGTCTATTGATTTGAGCTTCCAAAAGGAATGGCAAAGGTTGATTCATTCGCCGTTTTCCAGCTAGCATATTGAATTAGTACAAGTGGGTCAGCATATTTTTTCTTCCAGTTAGCTCTTTATTTCTGATATTCATCACGGTCATATTGTTCAAACAATTTACCTGAAATGAAAGTGACACCAAAATCAATATTTGCGATGCACAATTTTTGCAGCATAAACACTGCTGTTCTATTAACAAATTTGCACACAAGATGAAGTGGCATATTTGTCAGGTTTCACTCAGTCTGGTTTGGGGGGGAGACAAGTGAAATTGCCAAATTAGGTTAAGTTAAGGGTGCTTTTCTTGTCAGATTCACGGTCGAGTCATTTTTCAATGACATTTAACTTTGTAAATGTAATTCATGGCTCTTTGGGGGCTTTATGGTACATATTGTTCAGAAAACTCCTTGACCTCCTTTTTTGTCCTTAGGGATATAAATTGCTTTCAGTACCTTTTTTGTCAAATCTACAGAGAGCCCAATGCTAAATGAGCTCTAATGATCTGAGCTGCCAAGGGGCTGCGAGTTCTAAGTCTAACATACTTACTTGCTAAGGCGCATTCTCCTTTGTTTAAACACCAAAGAAGCTCCGTTTATAAATCCTTATTAAATACCATTTTAAACCCTTCTAAAGACTCGGGGCCAGAACCTTTGCAGCATAAGTTAGTGCAGTTCTATTGCAGGTAATAACATGATGCTAATTTTACCAGCTGAGGATCTGGCCCAAGATGATAACTCTTAAGAGCACGTATTAAACTAGAACAAGATTAGAGTTCAGAGTAAAAACCCTCTTCAGTTTGAACTTTGAAAGCTATTACTTACCCATGTGATAGAACAAAACCAGCTGTAAAGTGTATTTGTCTAGAACAAAAGAGAAAGGTGGTTAGTGTGTCATTCTATAAAGCAAGGGAGACTGGGGGCTTTGGGGTATTGATGGGCTTATTCTGTGGAAATAAGTCTCAGCTGCATGACTACTGCAATTCAGCTTAGAGGAAAGACAGTTAATTTATGTAGCAGAAGGTGGGGTTTTTCATACACTCCGCATGGCTTTCATTAGTATTTTCATTGGAGAAGGAAGATGATACGTGGACAGTACAATAGGACTCGTCAGTATTGCCTAAAGTTAGCTGTCCTGCCACATACAATCTTACACACATATTACCCTTTTAAATTTTTCAGTAAAATATCATCATTTGAAAAAAAAAAAAAAGAGATAATAGACTAAATTTAAGGGGGGGGGGGGAGGAAAAGGGGGGGGGGGGGGGGGGGGGGGGGG
>JAAGNO010014130.1:0-37833 GCA_033439905.1 Ceryle rudis | reverse complement strand
AGAGGACTAAGGGGCATGAGGAGAAAAGGGGGGAGTGTGCCCCTGCGAGGGAGAGGAGGAAAGAAGAGGGAGGGGGGAGTAACTTTCACCTGAAAAGGAAATTGCCCTAAATCTTCGTGTCCTTTATTTCTTTATTCAGCTTGTTTTATCACAGTTCTTTGTCTGTCAGGTTCAGCAGAAATAGCATGAAAGACATACTCTAAACTTTGGACGGTTTCTATTTTTGTTAAGCACTAAGAAGGACAAGCAGTCTGGATAATTTTAAACAATATATGAGTTAATCCAGTCTTATCTGAGGTAAATCACAAGAGAATCTTGGTTCACCTATAGATCTGAAATTACATTGTAGTATTTTCATGTCCAATTAACTAAGCATGAAATTAAAACACAACAAAAAAAGGGAAAAAAAAGAAAAGAAAAAACTATAGACGGTCATCAATAAAATGAAAATCTTATAAGACATTTTATTGTAATTTATTCCTGTACTACTGTAATCTGAATTAAAATCAAAACTTTTATGGGAGCTCATATTATTGCATCTCTAAATGCGCCCACCTCAATCCTCTGTGTTGTATCTAAGCTATATACTTACTTTAAATATTCTGCAACTACATAAAATAATTTGTCAAGACTGTGTTTATAGAAAAGTTGCGATTTGAAAGATCAAGTATTGTTCACATAAGGTAGAGTGAAAATGTCTCTGCCTTAATTTAGATGGATCAATTTGGAAAAGATGAGAGATAAATCACTTTCATTATAAACTCAGAGCTTCCTGGAGCTGCAAGAGAGAATGCCAATCATTCTTGGGCCTTCTGTTGTGAGTTAATATATACCAGTCATGAGATGAATTCATTTTATTTAGGGCATGAATTTGACCTTGGCCCTCAATTCCACAGCAAAAGGCAGTTGGTAAAGCCTCTATGATGGTATTTGCAGTAAAGCATAGTATACTTAGACAAATTCATGATATAAGATAAAAATCTGGAAAACCATAACATTGCTGATAGAGTTTATTTGAAAGACAGCTCATAACATGCCTTTATTTATCAGGATTGAAATAGCAACTGAAATGTCATTGGATGATTTTCCGTCATAACTATTTTTACTTTCTTATTCTGTTGTTTCTGGATGGAGAAAAGATGAAATCTGCCTCTGTGGCTGTTTTTCTTTATTTCTCTAAGAGGAATTATCTGCTGGTTAGAATATGGGTTGAAGTAACTAGGACTCTCAGTTTCACAGCTCAGCTAATAATGGACCATGAATCAAATGTTCAGAAGTGCCTGAATAATTCAGGAGTCTAAACGAAGCCGATATTTTGACTTTAGGTACTTAAAGTGGATATCGTAATGTTATTCTCGCAATGCTCTAGCATTTCAATATAATAATAGCAATATTGATGAAGATACTCCAAAGAAAAATACCCTTTTAAAGGTGCAATTTATTCAGTGGGTTTTTTCTGTTGATATTTAAATACAGTCATTGGAACTTCAGTGTATTTCAGAAGAAATGTCCCCAGGTTAAGGTTTATGTGTTGAACTCTTACAATATATATTTAAGCGTTATTTTTTAAGTCTTTCTGCTTTTTCACTACAGCATTCCTGTGGTAAGCTTTCATTGTTCAGTCACACACTAGTTTATTTGGAGGTGATGTAAAACACCAATTACTTTGCATTTTCCCTTTCTCAGACCAGGTGTTAATATGCCTTGAAGAACTACATCAATTTGCTTCATCTGTCACAGTGATATAATCTTCTCAGGGCACACATCTATGTGTTTTCCAAACATCATATCATGTGAACTGACCCTGCTCTGCATTGTTTCTGTTTTCTTGCACAGTTGATTGCTTAGATCCAACGTGCTCCAACCACGGAGTCTGTGTGAATGGAGAATGTCTGTGCAGCCCAGGCTGGGGCGGAATAAACTGTGAGCTTCCCAGAGCCCAGTGTCCCGACCAGTGTAGTGGGCACGGTACCTACCTGTCTGACACAGGTCTTTGTAGCTGTGATCCCAACTGGATGGGCCCTGACTGCTCCGTTGGTAAGAAAAAGATTCTTTCCCCATTTTGCAATAACGTTCCTATTTGGTTCAAGTGTTAATTTCCGTGGCAAGTTTGAAATGAAAATAATTTAGAAAATTGTCTTTGGAGCATACTAGGTCCTGTTTAGTTACACTGGGAAGAAGCGTGTTACACTTAGATACGCACCTAGATACTATTAGGTACTATTTTTGTGACATTCTTAATTTGAGACTCTCAGCTGGGAGGTGAGGGGGTGCATGTTAGGAGTTTTTATTTCCTTCTAATACTGACCCTTCTTTGGACTGAAACCGTCACTTAGGTGCTGCACATGTTTCCCAACTGTAAGTGAAAGTTTCCGTAATTCATAAACATGTTTAGCACATTTGAGGAATGGAAAACATTACAATTAAGCATATTTTGAGGATATACTGTGCATCAAAACACTACTCGTGTACGAATAGCATCACAAAGCAGAAAAAATCTCTTTTCAAGTAAAGGGCGTTTTTCCCTTTTCAGTTATACATGAAATATTAAAAAAAAATATAAAAAATTAGAGCAAGTGATGCTATAAAGCAGGCACACTTGATTATTCCAACAGAAGGAGCTAAACAGAAAAAAAACCACAGTTTTGACAAGATAGCAAATGTTCTATTTGTGGGGAAGAAATACTGGGAATTTTGCATTTATATTGTAAGCTGAACCTTAAGATGGAGCTGTAGGTCATAGTCAGGTCTCTCAAAATAATATTTACAGTTTTCACACTTATTCAGTTATTTCTTAAGATGAATGACTTAGAATACCCTGCCAGTGAAATGAATATCAAGACGTGGTTTTCTGCTTCATGCATCAGCAGACAGAAAAATTCATGAATGAGAATTTTAGTGGCGATCTCTTAGATAATGCATGAGGCAAAATTGCCCTCTGCTCTTCTACAGCTTCAGCTGGCAGAGAGCAGTAGAATTTTGGGAGTGAGACGTGGGATAACTGACCATGTTCGTAATACCATTCCACCATCTCTGCCTTGAAAGTCTCTTTTACCCATCACTCCAAGAGCCTAAGTGACCCTGAATTGTCACCATTCTCTGCTGAATGAGTTTTAGATGAGCTTCTGTCTCATTTTTAGCAAATCAATGTCCGTATCAAAATCACAGAGGTCCAGGTTTGAGCTGCGTGTTCCCCTTCTTCACTGCTGATAGGTGTTAAGGAAGCTACCTCTGAACCTTGTTTGTATCTGAGTAGAGGACACAGCTCTACAGCAGTCTGTCCACCATACGTTAGTAGATCTTATTTTTATTTTAACTACTGGGACTGGAACATCTCTCTGATGACGAGAGGCTGAGAGCCCTGGGGCTGTTTAGCCTGGAGAAGAGAAGCCTGAGAGGGGATCTGATGAATGTTTACAAATATCTGCAGGGTGGGGGTCAAGCAGAAGGGGCCAGGCTCTGTTCAGTGGTGCCCTGGAATAGGACGAGAGGTAGCGGTAACAAGGGGAAAAACAGGAGGTGCCACCTCACCAGGAGGAAAAGCTTCTTCCCTGTGAGAGTGGCAGAGCCTGTCCCAGGCTGCCCAGAGAGGTGGTGGAGTCTCCTGCTCTGGAGACTTTCAAACCCCCCTGGATCTGTTCCTGTGTGGCCTGCCCTGGGTGATACTGTGCTGGCGGGGCATTGGACTTGATGATCTCCAGAGGTCCCTTCCAAACCCTATCATTCCATGATTCTATACTTTTTAATAACATTCTTTATGTTTTTAAGGAAAAGTTAAATGCCAGTTTGGATCAGAAAATGAGCTCGCCATCATTTGAACGCATCTAGTTCTCAGCCAAAGCATTCCAGTTCTGCTCGCGTTGCCCTTCATGATAGGTTGCTGCTCCTGCCCCGTTGCCGCTGCCATAATCTCTCTCTAATATTTATTGTGTTCTTCTCCTAGAAGTGTGCTCCGTAGACTGTGGCACTCACGGGGTGTGCATTGGCGGAGCCTGTCGCTGTGAAGAAGGGTGGACAGGAGTGGCGTGTGACCAGCGTGTGTGTCATCCCCGTTGTACGGAGCACGGAACTTGTAAAGATGGGAAATGTGAATGCAGAGAGGGCTGGAATGGGGAGCACTGCACCATTGGTAGGCAAACGACAGGCACCGAAACAGGCACATATTGCTTTCTTTTCATAAATCGTAGAAACATAGTTACTGTTTGTGTATTGTAATGGGCTGTTCCTTTAAGGACCCTGGCGCTTGTAGATATTATCTCTGACTCAAAGTGTGGTGGGTGAAATGCAGATGAGCTCTTGGAATCATTTAAAGTCAGTCACAAACTGATTTGTAGAGAGAGAAAAAAACCCACAAAAACAAAAAACCAACCAAACAACAAATTCCACAGCAAATGAACATTAGTAAGTAAAGATGTAACAAATGGTCCATCACAGTATCATCTGAGCCAAGATTTTCAAACTTAACTAAACATTCCTTTGTGTGAATGGCATCTTTTTTAATTTCCTGGTCTGATGCATCAGTGCTCTCCTGCTATTATACATCACATCTGCAACACATCACCACCGGCACCAGACAGAGCAGGGGTCAAGTTGTGGAGGAATAAGTGTTCCTGGCATTACAGAAACAGCTACCGAGCATTCTCCTGTGCTGTGACAGTGGGCATGGTGTTTGCATATAGACAATCCCAGCATGGGGGGGCCCTGTGGGCAGTGCAGCTTGCTGCTGTACCCTTCCCTAATAGCCTGCTGCTCAGTACAGCATTGGCATCACGCGGAGTGCCGTGACTAACACGATTGCATCTCAGCTGTGGTCTGTCAGCCTGGGAAGTTCAAAAAGGTTATACTTACACAAAGCAATGATGTTCTATCCTCTCAATTACCGTGCTTGGAAATTTATTCTGGAGAGGAATTAATTGTTCCTAAAGTAAGTTTTTATTTTGTCTTGCAGTTGGATTATTTTATAAAGTTACTGAAAACAGAGGAAAAAAATATTTTTTTCTATGCTGTACTGAAAAAATGGGAAATTCTGAGTGATCACATCTCTTCCGAGAACCTGTCTGCATGCATAACTGTGCAACGTGCCCTGGGTGATCCTGCTTTAGTGGGGGGGCTGGACTCAGCGATCTCTAGAGGTCCCTTCCAACCCCTAGAATTCTGTGATTCTATGAGAAGTGTCTGAGCAAAATTACCAGGAAAAAGAATATCCAGCTACTGAAACAATGTGAGATTGAGGCAAGCATACCTTTCTCCAAATATTTTTTGGAGGACTGTGAGGTGTATATACGTTAAAAGAAACTCAGTGAATTCTGAATCCGAGGTCATACTGTTCTAATGATCTTAAAGTGGTAAATGTAACAAAGAAAAGGAGCAGGTCAATTGAGATTTTCATGGCAATCAGGGACCCTAATGGGACAGTCCTATTACAAATGAACTGCTACTTCTTTAAAGTATGGTGAGATTCTTGCATCCCTCAAGCTGTTTTTCTTTTTCATTCCTCTCTGATTTCTCCCTGGATATACAAACCATTTCTGATGCACATGAGCTAGAAACTAGAATTATACTTATTGGAGAGAAGACAAAAAAAAAATAGATAATATTTTTGAGGCATATCCTTTGATGTTGTGGTGCTGCATGCTTCCACCACACTATGCTAGTATGATTTAAATCAAAGCTTGTATGACTGGACACTCTGTGACCAGCATAGATGGCAGAGTGTTTTTTCACAATTTCTTTCTGACTTCCATCATATCAACCTATCTCTGCTAGATCAATCCAGGCATTTTGTTTTCATATTAAGTACTCCCAGCTATTTACAAAATGCCTAGGGGTTTGTTTGTTTGTTTGTTTTGGTTGTTGGTTTGGTTTGGTTTGTTTTTTTTTTTTTTTTTTGCATTAAATGATGTAATAATTGCTTATTTTAAAAGTTGCTGCTTTGCACAAAGTTTGTTTTGCTTTCTAGTCGTTTAGTAATACGCCTATGTTTAGAGGTAATTAGTGTATTTAAAGTCTTCATTACTGTGCACACAAAAAGATGCCTAGTACTGATAGCTTAAAAGAATTCTAAAAATTACAAGCTGAACTGGTGAACTCTGAAGTGAGATTTTTAGCCTAATTTTCAGTCTTGTAAAATAAATATTTTCCCTGTTATTGATGCATATAATCAATTCTTCTTTTCAGAGGAAGGATGATACGGCTGGAGTGATTAAATATGCATTAAGCTATTTTGTTTCATATGTACTAGAAAGATTTCCTTGAAACTTAATGTGGGTCTTCCTACGCCAAAGATGAGACCAAGGCAAAAATTTCTGGTTTGCCTCTTCTAATTATCATATATTCCATTTGTGTAGTCCTAAGTTGCCTGTTGTATGTAGGCAGATATATATGCTTGTGACAGACCTGTATTAGTAAGAATTTTCAGATGCTTGTACCAGGAGGCCTGATGGTGAGGCCATTTACAAAAAAAAAAGCATGATGTTCAGTTCAGAAGGACAGCTCAGCTCGATCCCACTGGGTTGTGTCACATGGGGCTAAAACAGAGAGAGACTTCGGAGGGTAAGGATGGTAAAATTAATTTTTCTCTGTATTTATACAGAGAATGCTAGAAGTTACCACTGAAAAAATTGTCCTTAGAGTGAACTGATACTTTGGAACAAGGATGAGCTGCTCAATATGTTCTAAACATCAGTGTGAGGAACTAAAGTGTGCTTAAATTTGACAGAAGCTCATTTCAGTCTGGAGTATTCCCTTTATGGTTTTGCCTTCGACTGAAAGGTTGACACACCATTTAATTTCAGAATTCAGATTGTCCACCTGAAAAGACAATATTCATACATGCATTTTTGATGTATTTAAAGCATGAATTAATTAAAAAAATTTTTAATGGTTTTATGTTTTTTTAACCCAAGGCCATTGGTTTAGTCCTGTTTGGAAGGTACCTGACAAACTGCACTGTCTGTCTGTCCTAAGGCAAAGCCAGACCAGACCAGAGTACAGTAGCACAGGAGCAGAGGCTGAATCTCTCCCTTCCCTGGACATAGTTTGAATTTTCAAATACCCACATTAGGTCTTGAGGAGCAGTGAAATGATCAAACTTAACCTCACAAGACATCAGAGAACTTCTCCATACGGACTTCAAGCAGAAAAATATGAATTCTCTAGGAGAGTTTATTTACTCTGAATTTCCATTTATTGCTACAATCCCTTACAGGCAGTGGGAAAACTTGCTTTCATTTCAGAGACTTTAGGCCAAGCCCACTTAGACCAAACCGATCTAATTTGTGAGAAAAAGAACAGGATTTCCACATACAAACCAAAATACATTTCCTTTTGTTTATGTTTATCATCCAGTGGAAAAGATATCTTTACAGCAACCTGCAGGTACCCAAGTTAATTCAGGATATTTTATTCTATTTAATATCAAATTAGGCTTTAACAGATAGTTGACAGAATTCACACTCTTGTATTTCAGTCTTGACTATCATAGCTTAAAAATATCACTAAAAAATGCAGTTTCTCTCAGCGTTACATCCGTTTTTAAGAAGTGCACACTGAAAAGTCTACCAGAATGCCCCTATTAGCTCAGTGTTAGCAAGCTGTACAAAGCAGCTTTTACTTATGTGCAGCAATAGAACTACGTATGAAAATCAGTGAGTGCAAGTTCCAGGTTACACAGGTTTTGAGAAATCTATATCCAAATAATATAAAAATGAAAGGAGTGGTGTCTGGTCTTGCTCAAAACGCTCTGCGTAGCAGAGCAGAACTCTACACCAAGCACTACATTTCACTTTGTTACTTCAGGTAAGAAGAAAAATTGCTTACCGGAGCAGTGATAAAGAAAATGAATCTTTTCCCAGTGCAAAAATAGACCTGTCAGGATATGTTTATTAAGTGATTACTATTCATTGATTGCAATTATGGAGGAAGTTATAACTAAATAATAGAGGGTAATCTAGATGAGGAAAAAAATATTGAAAAACTAATAACAAGGCGAAAGACAAAGATATGAGAGTTGCTAAATCTTGAACCAGTTTCATGCCAGAATTTTAAGATGGAGGATTTCACTTTTCCTTGTGTTCTGCATATAAACTGTCAGGATAGTGTACTAAGGACAGAGTGACACATACAGAGATCTTAAACAGTCAAAAATACCATTTCAGAAGTGAAATTCCATCTGTAATTCATATCCCTGCAGGATGAAATATGACTGTTATTAAGTCATTAGGAAAAATCTCACTGTGAGACTAGTGAAACCAGGATTTAATCGTAAATATTTACAAGTAAAATTTAAAAGTCTGCAAATGTATCTTGTAAGGTGAGCTCTCAGCAGAGGGTGAGGTATGAGATTTGCTTTCTGTCTGCCTGTCATTTCCCCAAAGCTTTGATCTTATCTGCTCTCGTCCTACATTGGATGTAGGTTAAGCACTCCTGCAAAAGATTGTAGTCAAGGCTGTTTGCTAGTAGGGGTACTCTGCTACTCTGCTGCAGATTACAATCAAGACAATCCTTATCTTTTCTGTCCTTTTTTTATGTTTTAATGCAAATGATCTATGCCCTCTGTGACAGCCATAGAAGCTGAACCTCCAACTATCTCTTCCTAGGGAAAACACAAACAGAGGTGATGTATCTATCTCTGCAGGCCCTGCTTAGACTCATTCAGGCTGGAAAAGACCCTTTAGATCATCAAGTCTGACTATAAACCTAACGCTGCTTCCTGATCTTGGTACTGCTTTTTGGAGTCTTAACTCCAGAGATGAGGATCTGCCGCTTTCTGTCCCCCACTGAGTCCTTGGCCTCTGCAAATGACAAATGGTAGCACATGTTCCTTAGTAAATAAGGAATTTGGAAATCTGTATTAGCCCTATAACTTATCTTTGCTATTTCTAGGGACTTGATTAAAGAAGAAAGATTTGAAAGAACTGGGATCCTGTCCCCACAGTGGTCAATAACCTAAAGTTTTTAGACATGTAAAAATCTGCAGGAAAAAGAGAGGACTCTCTGTGTCCATGTTTATTAAGATAAGAAGCATAAGTTGCAGTAGGGGAGATTTGGGCTAGGCATTAGGAAAAACCTTGTAACAGTAAATGAAAAACTGTAGCAGGTGTCTAAGCAAGTTGTGAAATCCTCATCAGTGGCGCTTTTCAACATCAGTTTAGACAAAAGTCTGTCAGGAACAGCGGAGAGGTAATTCATCCTGCCATGGGGCAGCAAGCAGACTAGAAAGCCATTGAACTGTATGAGTTCTCTTCCAGTCTGATTTTTAAATAAGGTTAAAAGGAAGCGTTCCTGCTAAGTACTTTATTTCATAATGGGCCACGTTAAGATTTGTACTGTCATCCCCTCTAAGAATCTAATGCTGCTCTTAGAAGTAGAATTGATCACTTATCCAAGCACAGAGACTAATCTGCGTGTGCTGTATTTTCAGGACAGTGGTTTGTCAATGTATATATTGAGCCACTCAGAAGCATCCAAGTAAAGAGCAAATACTCCACCCAGTAGGTAAATACTTCAAATCCTCTCCCATTAGAGCACCAAGACTCATCCAACTGGACGCTGAATGGATAGTATTCCACCTCGGGTTTTACTTAAAGAAATGTGTATAAAATATGGTTTTGTGCCATGTGTTTTGGGATGACCATGCTCTTTCCAGCTTTTAGACATGTTTCTATTTTATTTGTCAGCTAGAAGGAATATCACATATAAAGTGTGAAGATTTAGATTTTTACCTTATCACAAAGTCAATAATCAATAGAAACATTAATAATGCAGCATTGTGTTATCTTTGGATACAGCAGGATATTTTTGTCCTGTGATAATGCTCTTTGTGTGAAAGATATTTTTTTTCTCCTGCTACTGATTTTTCTTGTTGTAATTACAATGGTAATGATTCAAAGATGAGGCAATTTTCAGGAGAGATGGAAAGCGTGTGGGAGGAGACACTGGAAAGCCATCGTATCTGACAAAGAGCAATTTAGAAGGAGCTAGATGTATTAGACTTCTCTGATGCACTTCTAACTTAAAATTAATCTGTAACAGTTTGTAACCTATCAAGGCATAAAAAAACCTCTAATGACGATGACAGAAAGTTAGATTGCATGCTCTGTAGAGGGGGGAACATATTTTTTTCATTTTATTTGAAAAATGCATAGAATATTTGGGTCATGACCACCTTTCATTATTGATGATGTAGAAATACGTTGGTAATATATAGGATAACATGACCAAAACTGTTAAGAGGCTTTGGCTGTTTCTCTTCCCTCAGCTTTAGGTCCATCACCTGTATAATACAGTCATCCTGTTGTCTTTTCACCTGGTAGCAGCTTTCTTGATAAGCATGTTTGGTGCAGCCTTTTAGGTATGCGGTGTTAAGCTTTCAGTTGGAGTGCAATAGGGTGGTTCCCACACGCACCTGTCTGCAACAAACAAGAGTAGCAGATACATTATGAAGTCATCTGAGAGATTGTCAATGATTTCTCTCATCCTCTGCACCTAATTACCATGGATTTTTGTTTCTGATTTGTAACTTTGTAAATTCTGATCCCAGTAACTAAAAAAGTCTTTGCTACTTTCTTGTATCAGGGATGAGAAAACTTTCTAAACAACTTCTGTAGCACTAAGGTATCCAGAACTGTCATATGAATCCTCTTACTTTGTCACAGCTGAGTAAGATAGTTGATGATGTATATTCGGAAGGAAAAATTCTGCGTAGAGATTTGTATACAGTGAGAGTGGTTTGACTTTCAGGGAGTTTAGAAACAGAATTCCTTTTCATTTGCAGTATTTACACAAGGCAGCTGGGGATCTTTTTTGGCTAAAAGGCAAGATCATTCATGAGGAAGAACTTTTCCTGTTTGCACTCTTTGCTGAGGGCTTCCTGTAAATGATTGAAATATGTCATAGTGCAGTGCCAGAACACTTGAGTGGCTTTTTTTCTTTCTCTTTATATAGGATGTTTGCAGAACATGACCTTACTTCTTTCCTTTCTAGCCCCCAAAATTTAATGAGTGTGTTTTCAGTAAAGCTTCCTGCATTTTGTCCAGTACTTCAAAGATGCACTCAGCAGATACTGGTGAATAGTTTCCCAAAGTAAAATCACATTACTTTTTTTCTCCTTTTGGAGGAGCATCTACATGAGTTATATTGATTTTCAGGCCAATTCTTGAACCCTTAGAAGACCACAAAAAGAGAGGGAGGGCAATCTATCAGGCAGCTGATATAACTTTTGAAAGGGCAGAGCTGATAGCTGATAGTCCATAGCAGTATTCCCAGCAGCAGGCAATCTTCACTTCTTCCACAGATAATGTTTTCTGTGTTATTTGGTACCCTGTGGTGCCAAGCACAGCTTCAGCAAGTGAGTGAATTTACACGGTGTTGCTGGATACAAAACAACAAACACACAGAAATGCTTGTGAGAGGTCAGCGACATAGGTTGTATAGAAATAGAAATGTAGTACCAGATCTGGAGAAATATACATGTATCTACATATATATAATATTTATACTTGCTAAGAAACAAATACAGAGGAGAACGATATCTGCTCATCCTTCTGAGGCCAGCTGTTAGCGTTCTTGTCCAAGATACCTTTTCCTTAATCACATTCTTCTTTATACATTCTCAAGGTATAATTCTCATATCTTCAGTATCAATCTCACAAGGTCTTCCACACTTGAAGATGCAAATAAAGCCAAATGTGTTTTGCCTGACTGCTGCAAACTCTACAGAATAACAAGCCAGACGCAAGGCTTTACCTCTTCAGCTCCTTGTCAATTTAGTATCACGTTAACAGTAGGATGCATTAGAAGTCAGAGGCTTGTCTTCCTAAGATATCTGATGCTTTTGAAATTCTCCGCTTAATATTTTCTTTGTTTAATGTTGTATTAAAAATATTAATGTCAGAAAGAAAAAGAAAAAAAAGTGGTCTCCATAGGATCTCTGAAGTGTCAGTTCAGGATTTTGCTGTGTGATCTATTTAGGGCTTTGGGGAAAAAATGAAACTATTGAAGGCTTTCTCTTTAAACTGTCAGTTATCTCTTACCCAGTAAGTCCTCACTGAGGATGAAATACACAGTGATGTTGAATATTGATACACCCTTCTTTCACTAAAAGCCCTTACTTAGACAATTTTTAAAAAGATCTAAAGGACGAAACAGGGGGACTTGTTCAGGGTACCAGTTATGAGATATCGTGAGCCATTCTTATTGAACACAAAGTTTTTACAAAATTCATGTTATTCAGCTCTTTTCTCTTGCTCTTTCTTTCCATCCTCTTCTGACCTGCTTGTGAAATGCATATTAGGATAACCTCGCTTCTGGAGATTATTCCTGTAGGTAGCCCCGGTCTCTTTCATTTTTGATACCTTTTTTGTCTACATATAAAAAGACATAAAGTTTTCCGTCCGACAGAATTAATCACGTAATATAGTATATCTAGTTTGCCCAAAGAAATTACATCTTTTAGGAAACAGAAATGTAAGAACTAAATACAAATTTGAGTGTTCTTGAAGGTGCTTGGGTCTGACGCTATGGTCTACATTCATCTCTGTATGTTGAAAGTGTAGATAGTTGGAGTAATAGTGGGGTCATTATTACTTGATTTAGAGTTGCCATGAACATTGTAATGAACTGTGTTATGTTTCTACAATTTCCAGCACATACTTCTGTAGTGGTTTTAGTGATACAGTACTGATTGATGTAGAACTGTCCATCTCCTTCTGTCAGTTGTATTCAAAAGGCATTCATGCTGGGACTGATAGAGGCAAAGCAATACTGGTGTCTCCTTCATCCAGCAGCAGTTCACAGTTGTAGTGCTAAAAGCTGAAGGAGAAGTGGAACATGAGAAATTAAGGTTCCTGTGTTTATCCTCATTCTTTCTTCATTCAATAGCAGGACTAGAGCAGAAAGGATTCGTGGTCCAACTGTTCCTTGAAGATTTTCAAATCTGAGAGCTGACCCTTAGCACTGAGTCCTACACACTTCAATATTTCCCTCTAAACAAGTACCTCTGTTAATTAGTTAAGCAATTTTCATGGAAAAGCAGTAACTTTCCTTTCACAGAGACTTCAGTAAGACATGGTTCATGACATTATTCCTAATGAAAATCTAGGCAGAAGAGACATGTCTGTCTGCTTATCTGTGTAAAACCTTTCTCCTTTTTTTACTGAACTTAAAAGATGCTTTTACTCTCGCCTTACTGTAATCTGCCAGTTCTATGGCCCATGACTGATGTCTAACATCTGGGATTCGTTTTCTTTTCTTGTGCTGTCTCATTGGTTATTGGGAGCCATGCAGTGAGTCCCAGATGTTCAAGTGTAAAACAGTTTCTGCATTCTCTCAAACATGGTTTGCATAATGGCACCTCAGTCCTACCCAACTCATTTGTCCTTTCTCTGTTGTACAGTGCCTTTTAAAAGGCTCTGTCTTTCCTGCATTCTGTAAATAGGGAGCCATAATTTTGACAAACTGCCAATTAAAGTCACGGGTTATTGCTTTTTCCTAATCCCATTGTATTTTTAGTTTCTATTCACAGTTTTTAACAGTCCAGTGCAGAGCAGGGTGATCAACTTGGCATCGGTAGACTGTGGCCTGCTTTTAAAGTGCTGTAAAATAAGATGACATACAATATAGCTGCAAGGAACAGTTTAAGTATTTCTTCTTAAGTGTTCTGGAGTGATTAGGGTAGACTGAACTACACAAAATGATAGTTAATCTTTCATATAATTAAAAAGTACATACACTTAACATTTTAGTGTATTTTTACAGAAAACCATATAAAGTAAAGACGAATGTCTCCTATATTCATTCCAGTTAATTATAAAATTGCAGATGCGATTTTTTTTTTTTAGGTAGTTGTTGAAAGATTCAAGTTACTCATGACTGCGACAAATGAGTAAGATTCGTAATGCTTCTAGGCCACATATGTTTTTATTTGCCTTCAAATAGTCAGTTTTCCAGAGCATTGAACAACTGAGCTAAGGAACCAGAGTGCATCAAGAAGCAGTCCTGTTCTGAAGAGAAATAGTAGTGATAACAGCCATGTTATCTAAGTAATAAATATAATGGTGATTAAATGATTAAAACCCATTCTTTTTAATTAAAAACTAAATCAGTTTGTAGTGAAAAATATTACTAGGTTGTGATTTTAGGCCAGAAATTATCCAAAAGAACAAATTAACAACAACAAAAAGGTCATTTTTAGGAATAATGTATTTACATAGGACATGGTGCTTTACTGACCTTAAAAGTAGTACTGCTTCAATGTTCCAGTTGTTAGGAATCAAAAGGAATTGCTGAGCTTCTTGTGGACTGAGCTCCTCAAGAATAGCACTGAAGTTATTTTTGTACATTCAGCATGCACAAACACAAAATCCTAAATGTCCCAGAAGATGCCGATGCTCCTAAAACTAGAAACGCATTAGTACAGATGAGAGAACTGACTTTTTGTTTTAACCACTGGGAATAGCAAGAATAGATCTCAGTTCCTAATGTAGCATGTTGCCATCAGCTTTTCAGCACATTTTAAATATAAACTGATCTGACCTCTTTGCTTTCCATTTATTAAAGCAAGGCAAAATGTGTATATGCTGTGTTACAGATCACTCCTCTCCGAAATTAACAGAGGAATTGGCATCCTAGCATACAGTTTTACAATGGAAGATAGGGTGCCCAGGATTAAGCAGAAAAAGAAGTTGGGCGTCTCTCTCTTTTGTCTCTTTTCTTTCATTTTTAAATTGCAGAATCACTTGCCTTTCAAGAAGAAAAGTATTACTGAAAGCTGGAAGCCATGGATCATTATTTACTGCTGAAAAGTGAAAGCAGAATGTGAATTTGTTAAAATGTTAACAGATTCTGATGAATTCTATTCCTTTTGTTTTGTTCGGAGTAATTTGATAACAGCACATACAAAGCAATGGTAATGTGCCTTTTCTGGTTTCAAAAAAAAAAAAAAATTGAAAAGATGTTTTAGATTTAAGACAGAAAATCACTGCATAGGAGTTCGATAGGAATATGAAATGAAGGTTGGCGTTGCTCACCATGCAGCATTAATAGATAGTTGAATTGGGGGTGGGAGGTAAAGTATAGTGACACAGATTTTTAGATCCAATTCATCTTTTTGTTGGCTTCTTTGGAAACTAGGGGTAAAATTGCTTTTTGTTACTGCCTCCCTTGGATCGTTAGTAATTGATTCTTTATCACGAAGCCAATCCATATATATCTTCATTGTGTCCTGTGAATGTTTGAAACTTTTTTTTTTTTTTGAAAATAAGTCAGAAATATTGATTTAGAATGGAGAAAGCCTTCCATATTTAGAGAACACGTTATTAGAGTCAAGGTCACTTTGTGAAGGCTGAGAGGGCAACAGTTGCTTGAAGGAAATACTGGGTGCGTGTTACACTATAGAAAATGTTAAGCTTGTGTGAACAGGTCTGCTCTCATTGTTCCTGCATTATTCTTCTACAGAGATGCTTATAAACCAGAAGCCTAAGCTATGTTGAATATGCACCAAAAAGGCCAAAAGGGAAATGAAAAAATCTATAGAGGTGTCTGTGCATTAGCTTGCAGTTGCAGCTTTTCTTAATTCAGATCCAGAGGGGCCTATAAAGTTTATCAGGTTTGCGATTTTCCTTTGGAAGTTTTTGTTATGTATTCTGTAACAATTTCATTCGCTTATATGCTGAAGAAAAAAAGTGAATCAAAACCAGTCAGGCCCCCTTAATTTCACACAGTAGTTCATTACTTTATCAGAAGACTTAATTGCATATGAAATACCATTCAGCAAACTGTGGATACACTGAAGTGTCTCCTGCAATATTTAATATTTCCATGCTGCATGAAATTTTGTTAAAATAAAATTAAGATAGTGCCTATTAAAATCTCATGTTTTCCCCATTCCTTTTAATCTTTCAATCTTCCATATGCAGAGAATTCGGTAAGTAAAGTCTGTCTTCTTTGACCAGTATTTGTATTTCTGGTTACCATGAAATTCCTAATATCCTTACTACCTAATTTAAAAGTGTTACTGCATGGGGAGTTTTAAGTATGAGATGGTTTGTCAAGGGAGATAAGATACTTATTCAGCAGAAGGGGGGTAGTTTTAACATATTTGCATTCCATTTAAGACTGCATCTGTTTTATTCAACCTTTATAGTTACAGTTTCCCCTACTATACTAAGGATTTTTGTCAGCACTTCTGAGATAAAACACTGTATTCTAAAAAAGTTCTAGCGAGGTGTATATAATGTATCTGATTTCTTAAGGTCAATGGTCCTATCGATATTAAATTGGAGCTTGCTTAAAAGTTATTTGCAGAAGACACCCCTAGATCTTAATTTTTTATTTCCTGTATTTTATTGCTTGAGATAAAGACATTATAAAATGTGAGGAGAGATGTCATTCAAATGTGAACAAATGGCAGTGAAGTGAAAAGGAAGATGTCTGTTCTTTTCAGCATTGCATCTATTTTTTTGCCCTGTGACTTAAAATTACAGGGTTATTAAAGATAAACTTTCACAGGGCTGCCGCTACTGATCCCTTAGTTAAATTAGGTAACTTCATTCCAGCTTAGGAAAGAATTCAAATTAAGAAGTTGTTTCATTCAGATGCATGCTGGAAAATGCTCTTAAAGGTCTTCACTTTACTGATTTGTACTTGAGGAGGGAGGCTTTGTCATTAAACTGCAGGATAGTTTTTCCAGTGAGCGATAACCCAGTTAAAAAAGATTTTTACGAAAACTTCCTAACGGCTTACAGAAATTATTACAGTAAATTGGATATGCACTATGCCTGATTAAATGTATTCCCACATACCTATTTACTCAGAAACCTAAAGCTGTTCCAAAGCTCACTTTGCTTGATTAAGACCCATGGAGATCTCATAAACTCAATCGAGTCAAACTGCAGCGGTCCTCAGGTGAGAGACCTCAGCCTACGTTTCGATGTTACGAGGTGTTCTTTTGTTAGCTGCTCGTGGCGGAGCATGGAGCAAAGGATGGGGGAAGTCCTCTGCAGTTAGGGCACTACTTCTCACTTTCTGCCCTGAACAGCTGCAATATTGCTGTGCAGTGGAAAAAGACTGCTATGTACTGCTAGCTTTCACAGCTTTGAAATAATCGGTGTTGTCTGCAGGAAAACCTAATGAATATGTGTTTCTAACACGGTCCTTAGGATGTGGTAACAGTTCAGCTACAGGGAAGAAATGAAAGATGATCCTGTGCCCCATCAAAGTGATGAGAAACAGGCAGAAGATATGTATAAATTATATATGTTGTAATGATATTTGAATACAGAGGGTAAATAGCACGAGTCTTCAGAGCAGTCTCACTTTCTGGTAATTTTCCCTTGTACTTTTTCTAAGATAATTAATAACCTGGATGGAAGACAGAAAAGCAAAATTTCTTTGACATCTATTTGATAAGTTTAGATATATTGGTTTATATATTTAGATGTTTAGATATATTTATTTAGATGTTTAGATATAGTGGTTTATATATTTAGATATATGTTTATATTTAGATAAATGTTTAGATATATTAGCTACTCATGCTCTATTGTCAGTGTTGCAAAGAGAGAGGAAATTGCACAAAACTGGCAAGTTGTACTTTCGAGGTCCCATGCATGGATCTTAGATTTTTTTTTCTTTTTTTTCTTCCTTTTTTTTTTTTTTTTTCCCTTCTTTCTTTGGTTTGAGGTTTGTTGGTTTTTTGGTTTGATTTTGTGTTGTTTGGTTGGTTTGGTTTGGGCTTGTCTTTTTTTTGGTTGTTTTTTTTTGGGGGGGTGATGTTGGGGTTGGTTGGTTTGTTTGTTATTGGTTTTTTTGTTATTGGAAATTCCTTTTGACTGGTCTTTCTTTCTTATAATGTTAAGTCTGCTTTTCCCTGTTATGTTTTTTTTTGAAGAAAAAAGCAAATGTCATGACAATACATAGTTATGCACCTTTTTGCCTGACATGAATCAGTGGATAAAGCGTACTAACCCAATGTATTGATCATACAATCCTATTGAAGCCGAGTTCAAGCAATCTCTGGATTTCTTGGCAGCATCTCCAGCTCCCTTAGATATAGTGCTGCTTTTCCCAAGAGAAGTCGTCCCAGCAGATAGTCCCATTATAATTAGTAACATCCTGCCAGCGCGGCTTAAAAATCACCAAACACAGATGGAAGGCGACCAAGTTAGAAGCCTAGTTGGTGCTTCTGATGGCTTCAACAGCAAAGTGGAAATGGAGTATTCTGTCTATAAGTAGAAAGACTTAAGTGTTTGTTTCAGAGAGTTAAGGTCAATTCTAGTGAGGCTCAGGGGGGAGCAGAGCTATCAGTTGCCTGATAGTAAATATTTTTAATATATAAGCAGAACTTAGAGTCCTTCATCTTTCAGCTTTCCTCCAAGTGCAGATTAATACTCTTGGCTTTCCTGGGAGCAAAATGGTGAAGATGATCTCCCTAGTAGATCAAAACCAGTTTCCCAGATTTATTTATTTTTTAAATATCAAGGCAACAGGCTATGTTGGAAGGATGACGAGTTTTTTACTTCACTGCTTAGGCAGATAAAGAAGGAACAAAAAGAGAGCTATCCTATGCTTTGACTGTGTGTGCAGGATTAAAACCAGTTTATTTATGAAAACAACACCTTTTTTTTTATTTCTGTAGCTTTCATTTGGTATTTGTGCAGTTGGTAAATATAAAAATTGGGAAAATGCACAATATTCATGAGGCTTATGTAGATTGAAAAGGGATGCAGAATGGATGCCTAGCACTTTAGAATTGAAGGCATGTTTATCTAATATATTTCATGTAGTGACATATTCATCTTCTGTTCTACACCTGCCAAACAATGCTGCATACACAAATACTCACGTGACTCAGAATGCATTGTTTATGTATTTTAATTAGGTTTATATACATTTGCTATTTGGCAGAATACTGCTCCTATGGCGTGAGCATTATTTCATCCTTTACAATTGCACATATTTAAACACCATAAATTCTGGCTTTATCAAACACATGAGATGTATTTATTTTAATATTGAAATATCCGTTATTTTTTGTCACTTCTTGTCATATTTTACTGTCATAAAAATTTAGGACTACTGAAAGCCAGATGGGGTACAAGAAGCATTCAGTGTATGCTATCAAGGCTTTTTTGATTCCAAACTATCTCTCAATGCTTCTTAAAAACTTCTTTTTTTTTATTTTTCATCATCACTTTTGACCTTTGGGACAGCTGAAATGCTTGGGCTCCATAGTCTGAAACCATACAGGGTGCAGCCATTTATTGGAATCTGTGTAGTTAATACTTGAAGAACATCAGCTGCAAGATACAGCGCATCTCTCCACGTAGCACTTTCCATCCTGAAGGGATTCTGAAGGTCAGCTTCAAATTTAAGGGCTAGATGCTCATAAAGTGAACTAATCTGTTACACAGTAACGGAGGAAAAGAGGTACCTACGTTAAGGCTCCTATTTATTCTTCTGCTTAGTGATAACCTGCACACTTACACAGGATCTGCATTTGCATACTTGAAAGTTAATTGCTAAATTATAAATTCTATGCAGGCATTAATATCTGATGAATAGCAAGTAATTATCTTTTAATAATGCCTGAGAAAACTGGGATTCCCTGCCCTGAGAATTATAAATTATAACACTCTAAAACTGAAGGGCTCATAGATAATTCAGTTTGGAAGGGATGTCAGGAGGTCATCTAGTCCAGCCTCTTCCAGGGGTAGTTACAAGGTCAGACATTAGTCTCAGGCCCATAGATATTTTAATGCAGATTTCCTACAGCCCTCTGTGTTGTACATTGGACAGGCTGTTACCACTCAGCACCCCAGCTAAGCACCTTCTATAGCCTGTAAATAACAGAAGTAGTATGTAGTATGTGCTTGTTCTCACTGCAGCACCCTACTTAGGTGTGTGCACATCCCATTCCCTCACATCCCTGGATTCAAACAGGGTTAGAAATACTGATGCAAACTGCTGTCAAATAGCACTGGCATAAGGGAAACGGTTCTGTTTGGTCACTGTTGGCATAGCTTATTAGAGCATTTTGTTGGATTTAAACTCGGCTTTGTAAAGCTATTTGTATATTAAAGGAGTTATGGTCAGGGAAATGCAGTTTGTATTTGGAGCAGAAGCGGGTAATGTGTAATTTACTTATTTTTATATATATAAGTTTCTTATTTATAGAGGGAAGGGATTTATTCCTTGTGTGTGCCCTGTGTGGAGGATTTGTGAAGTAAATAAAAGTATTCTGAAGTGAATGACTGAACTGAGAGAGAAGACTGTAAGAGTCTTCCCCAAAAAAGTCCCAAATTCTATTAGGTCTCTAATGTTAGATTGGTTTTAGTAGGTCCTTATAAAAGTGTTTGGAAATGGAAAATTTGGTGCTACTGATATTTGGCTAGAACGGATATGTCCAAGGGTTGCTGCTTTGTGGAATGGTCAGGCTCATGCCAGTCTGATGAAAGGAACTCTTCATTTCCAAGTGATTTGTTGCCATTCAGACAGGAGAGGCTCTAGTTATCCCTGACCCTCCCAGGAGGCAGGAAGGGCTGTAAAACCACCAGCAGCAGTTTTTAATCTGAGGGTTCTCACCATTCTCGGTAGTCACTCAACACATAGAAAACTGAGAAAACTCGAGTTTTTTCTGTAGAAAATTATAATTTTAATTATTAAATGAAGGGCCCAGTTACAGCAAAATACCATTACGATGTCAGTACAGTAGCAGATTGAAATCCATGTAATTCTGTTGAATTAGGCTGAATTTTGCCAGTGTAGACCAGCTTGTATCCCAGCCCTCAGTTGATAGAACTACAAAGGAGGAAGAGTCAGTCTGGTCAGTGAAGAAGGATGCAATCCCAGGTAGCCGCTTCAGAGTTAACAGTTAATTTCACATGACAGTGTGTCAGTTTTTCTCAGACGGATGAACTTTTCAGTATTTGCAGTATCCCTTGTGTTTGCACAGGGCTAATGCCCAGACCTTGTCTGTAGTACAGCTTTCCGTGTTCCACACAGCATACCTGTTGGAGGTTGGGTTGTTCTCCCTGTTTCTGCCTGTGCGTTGCTTCTGCAGAGACTGGAATTTGGAAGCTTGCCTTATGATCATTTTGTGTTAGGTTTGCAGAATGCCAGACACATTTTTATTGTTATCAAATCTGATTTAGAGACCCAGATTCAGATGTGAATGTGTGAACACAGCAGAGGACAGTGTTGCATTCTTAATGACAAATATCCTGCTTATTATAGCTTGTTTAGGATAGTTTTAGGTCTAGGTAAGTCATAAAGAATTTAATGTGGTTATATTTAAGGTATCTGTACACAGAGACTACCAGAAAATGTCTGATTTAACTTGGTGTGGTGTTTACCTTATCTGCCTCTGTGCTGAAGCTTTGTTGCAACAAATAGTGTCCCTTAAAAGTATTTTCTGAGTAGTGACTGGGATGTTCCTTTAACATTTAAAGCAGAAGAAATGCTAGCTTGCATTTGTGTCTTGAGAAGGACAAGGCAGTCTCCTCTGCTGACCCATCGGGGCATTCACAGAGGAGCAAGTACATCTGCTTCACTGGAGGGTTTTTGATCAAGTGAGAGATCTGGGAGTACTCTGCAGAGCTGGCAAAGCCTTGGCGGCAACAAGCAAGCCTGCCCTTTTCAAGCCCGATCTTGTACTTTGATATCAGCAGGGTCTTAGATTACAAATATATGAAATTAGGATCTATTTTCATGGTGCCTTGATCTACGGGGATTTTGAGCAAGTGAAGGATAGGGCTTACCTATATTTTTATACAAGCCGCATTCACAACATCATTAAATTGGGTTCAATTTTGGGTAAGGATGGCATCATGCCATCTCCACTGGCAAGCTTAGTCTGCCTGCAAGCACCGGTTGGAGTAGCAGCATCCTTGGCTATCTGGGCTCTGTGTGAAAACTGCCTAAAGGAAAACGAAACTATAAAAACCTTTAGAGCTGTGTGATTGCATGCTTTCCTCCAAAGCTAGCTCCTTCAGTAAGTTGGGTGTAATTCTGAGTTCATACGTCGTCTTAGCTGTTAACGACAGTAAAATCAGGGCTTTGTGTTGTTTTCTCTCTGAAACAAGGAAAAATTTAGATCATTTATGTTGACTTTGAGAAATCTCAGCCAAGTGAAACAGTTTTTGAAATCTACTGTCTGGGATTTGACAGATAGAGATACCACTTAACAGAAGAATTATACATAGTGGTTTTTCCTCTTTGTCTCTCCCTATGACATGGGTAAGGAGGATGGAAATGTGACACAATTTTGCTCATCAGCATATATGAGGTTCTAGAAGCTTTGTAGTTAATAACTATATCTAAAAGTATACCAGCACTTTGCCAAACCATTTCTTCAAAGAAGTTCAGATGCCTATATTTGAAAAGCTATGACTGCCACATGTTTCAAGTAATAAAAAAGCAAATTGCATTGTGTGCAAGGAGGTTGAGTAGCAATTAGAGTGTGAATCCTAATTTTTATGAACAAATGACGGGAACTGCCTGCCATAACACTGTGATTAATGTAGGGATTTTAGTGATTACACTGTAATTAGGTTATATATTCTTTTAAATATGAGGTCAGTGTTTTTCTTGTTACTGTTCAATTGCCTGATTTACACATCCTGTCTGATAGGTCATTTTATCATTACACTGCCACTAAACTGTTTGTATAGATATTATTTTAGAGATAACTCCAGCTTGAGAAGGCTTCTTTTGCAGAAACAATATTAGATACTACAAAGGATGATGCCAGTCCTTGTATCCAGTATCAGAAACATTAATAGAATAAAAGATTATGGTTGTGGTAGTGGTTTTATGAATGCAGTTTCACCCAGAATTGTATTCCAAATGGGTTTCTTTGCAGTAAGATTAATTTGAAAGAAGCAGCTATCTTAAATACAAATTTTACTGCATCTTTTATGTATCTTTTTATTGGAGATGTGAATATGAGTCTTGTTTGAAAAGAATGCACTCTGTAACTACAGTGTGCTGCTAGGGTCAAATTTTAGCTCTTGCTTAAAATCTCAACAAATTGTCTGCTTAGCCTCTAGAGGAAGCTCTAGCTTCTGAGCTGCAGCACTGTCTTTACTTAGGTCTTGTGCATCTATTTTGCTTATGTCAGTACACACCCAGAACTACGTCAGCTGCTCATTGAGGAGGCCAGCGTGCACAGTTGTTCCTGTGAAGAATGGGGTGCCCCTCACTGTTGAGGTTGGCAGTAGTGGGGCGTGCAGCCAGCACACTGCCTGCCCACCGCATCCAGCTCAGCCCATGCCCTGGGAGATGTGTGGTGGCAGGATATCATTGACATCACACATTTGCAGGACTGGTTCTGGCCTCCTGGCTACAGCAGAGCACTTGATCTCTTTGCATTGAAGAAGCTTCTCAGTCTTATGCCTAAACCTCCCATCAATGCAGTCTCCTTTCCTTCTTGAAACTGTCTAAATATATACTGTAAATAGCCCAAATTCTTGGGCTCAGATGAAGCTCTTTTTGTATACTCCTTCTGAGCAGACATGGATTTTTTGATTATTGATCTATTTGGTTTCCTCAAGTCTCATGATAATGTAGCACAAAGTGTCACCCTCTTTGCCCTACCCAGCTGTTGGCAACTTGAAGGGCAGTCACACCAGAAGCTGGTAAGAGATAAAGTGCTCTGTCGGGTGTGCACATGAGGGAGACTTCCAGGGTGTCTACCACCAGGAAAGTAATGGGAGCCCATCTGTTTGAGTCAATTCAGATGAAGTTGGAAAAACCAGAACGTACTGCTGGGAACAATCCGTTGTTAACAAGGCATGATACTCTGACACCCATGGGGTTTTTTTTCAATCTTAGATTTTTGTGACCTATATTGCAACGCGAGTTTTCCTCTGTCTTTTTGTGTGTGTGTGTGTGTGTGTGTGTGTGTGTATGTATCTTTTTTATAGATTTTTTTTTTTCTTCAGAAAGGTGCAAGTGACTTTCTTAGGACTTCCTTTTTAATACCAGCATTTCTCCTTTGCATGAGGTTTACTTCTCTTCTTCTAAACAGTTGGGTTTGGAATTTTTTTTGTAAACATGTTTTCCTTCTATGTTCCTGTTTTGTTTGGAAATCTGGATGTTTTCTGAGTTCCTGCCTTTACAGGTGAAAGACAGAAATCAGATAAGTATATAGCAGATAGAATTTAGAAGGAAATTCTCTTATGAAATACATATCCCAGGCAATTTAAGGAACCTTACTTAACATTCATAATTGCCTGCAAAGGAGGTGTTAGAGTGGAGAAATTTAGGATTCTTGAAACTTACTTCTCATCCTTTCCATTTTTTCCAGCTTGTTCAACAAATAAAAAAGTAGCAGGCCCAGTCTTTAGTTTTAACTCAGGCATGCATTCATCTTCCCCAACACATCTGCAAATAGTTCATTATTCCAGACAGTCCTTTGTTCGATAGCTAGCTTAAAGAAATATTTAGGGTGCTGGGTAATTAGGAAAAATAATTAATGTTTTCCTTAAATAACAACAAGGGAAAAAAAAAAAAAAAGGAGGGGAAGCAAGAAAGGCAGTCGGAGCACCTTGGTGACAAATGCTTCAGTGCCACGGAGGAGCTCCTGCGCTGCGTGAGCGCGGGCTGGAAACACAAGCAGCACTGCTGTGGTACTTGAGCAGTGAAATCGGGCTTTTTATTACATTGAAAGGCTGGGTTAATTCTTAACAATTTGTCAATCTGTGTGACTGTCCTGCTTCAAATACCTCTAGTGCCTCTGCATGGCTCTCTGGCCTGTTCTGAAACTGTCCAAACTCAGTCGAAGGGGCCTCACCTCTCACTCAACCAATACTCAACCATATATATTGCACTGACATATAATTAGTTACATGGTTTGGGTTTGAGTTGATTCTAATTGAAATGTTACTCTCTAGAAAATAAGTTGTGTGTGCCTACCATAATAGTATGTGTCATTTTTATTTGTATGCCCTTTCTCTGGCTTTAACTAAGCCCTGCAGGCTATGGAATTGGAGGATTAAAAAAATAACAGCAACAAATAAAAAGCACGATTTTCGTTTCAGTGTTGCTAGCTACCTCGTTCCATGTACCTCATTTATTATTTACTAGGTAGCCGTAGGCATACCAGCAACTCATGAAGGAATGAACAGAAAATACAAAAACAGTGATTATCCTCTGAAATCCAAATTAAACAGGCTATTATCATTACTGCTTTTATGTCATTTCTCTATACTGTGTACGTACCCTTACATCCCAGGCCAGTTTTATTTGCCACAGTTCTGTAGTTAACAGCTCTAATGAAGAGGATTTAAATATCATTTAAATGTTCCCCTTGAAACGCGCGTGTGTCCTGTGAGTGACAAAACACTATGCTGTGCAGCATAGTCCTTACTGCAGGGCATCCTCACCCACAGGACCACCTGGTCCAGCCTCAGTACAAGTCACTGACAAGATTCCACTGACTTCCAGTGGGCTTTGGAGAAGGATGTGGAAAATGAGGTTAGATGGAAAGATAAGCAAGAGGGACTATACTCCAGACTGTAGCTGCACTGCACAGGCACTGAATGAGGAGAGGGGCTGGGAACCCATTCCATGTGCTCGAAGATACTGTTTGGAGGAGTTTGGAAGATAGGTGGCTGATAGACAGCTTTGCATCAGAAGGACTCAGAAGATGTAACCCCTTGAGTTACACCTAATTTTCCTATTTTCCTTGTACGGATTGAGACTAAAGACATTGTCCGCTTCTCTAAGTGGTTACCAGATATCACCTAGTGAGATTTTACTTTTTTTCCTCCATCTTATCCTATTCACCTTTTCCCTTTAATTATAGTAAAAGGCTACTTATGCCTTCAAAATTTGAAAACTTTGAAAAGAACAAGATTTCTCTAACTCTTCTTTCCCTAGCTACGCTTTTCCCTTCCTTTCTTTTCCAGAATGATTCTCCTCACCATAAGTGGGGTTTCTGATCAGTATTAAGGTTTAGACTGAAATCACAAGTTAAAGAACAATGTGTCTTTTTATTTTGGTTTACGTAAAGTGTTTGTTTGGGGGTTTTAAAGTAGCAAAGGAAAGTCCATATATGCCTGAGTAGCTGGGATACATGTGTCTTTATATGCCTGGAGTTTGTGAATGTCAGTGGAATGAAAAGGAACTCTGTGCAGAAGTTACCTAGAATTGAATTAGAGTTTTTGATGTACTGCCTAGATACTGGAAATTAATTTGCTGAGTTCAAAAATGAATTAATCGCCTTACAATTTAGTCTCGGAATAATGTCATTGTAGGTGAAACCTATGAGGATTCTCATAAATATATCCAGCACTATCACTTTCTTAGAAACAACCACTGTCCATACTGATTTCGTTTACTATTCATAATGGTTCTGCAGACTCTCTTCTTCAATTCAGCTTTTCATAAATCTTTTGTACGTTTTGAAAATATTGAAATATGGAAATAGGTAAAGTTTTCATAGGCCCAGCAGAAGCAGTAGACTTGATTTTGCTCATTGATCTCCATAATGGCAGTGTCTGTTGTTTTCTACACTCGCTATCTATTTTTCTGTAGTTGCTATGAAAACCGCTTTAGTTTGTATTGTTGTAGCATCTTCTAGACCCCATCATGGACCATGGCAACGTGGAACTCTACACATAGCAGAATCTAGTCTTTTAAGTTCATTTTTTCATTTGGATTTTAAGGGAGCTTTCTTCGCCTCGTGCGTTTAACCAAAGGTACTGAACATTATTTGATCCCTTTTCTCCATTAATATTAATAATGTGAAATAAGAGGCATGTAATAATCGTGTATATACATAGTAGTAGTAGTTGACTAAATACCCCTCATCATATTGACATGTTCTTATTTCTCGTAGTGTTTTGTTAAATAGTGTTCCTCTGATGCTACATTATTTACTTAGCATCCATTGTAGATCCTCTTCCTCCTGGTGAAAGGCACAGTCAGGAGAGAAAATTCATTTCTAGAAGGAGTAACTCAACAATTTTATGGCAAAGATTCCACAATTATAATTTTTTTTCTTAAGCCACAGTCTTCTCATGTTGTTACTGAGTATTCATTTGCGCTGTGTCTCACCAGTGTTCCTTTCATTTCAGTGTACAATCATTATACGTGCGTTGGAATGGATAAGCTGAGGAAATGTGACAGGCTTTCAAGTACTGAGAAACACTGTAGTTATATGGGGGGCAAGTGTCCCTGTGCATGGAAAGGGATAAATTTGCTGAGTCTGCTTACCAAATTACAGAGTTGTGGTATGATAGTAACTTGCCAAGAAACAGGCTTTTAAAACTATGAGCAAGTTAAGAACGCAGCAGCCTGTTTGCACAAAGAGAAGCACGAAACACCATGAAATCCAGTAATGAATTTGTTTTGTTACTCCAATTTAGTTGAGTCATTAGAAAAAAAACACAACTGAGACAAAGTAAATTCAGGCATTAAACACTAGTGTTTCAGAATTGCAAGATAATAAAGATTGGTTTGTTCAGTGAGAATGCTAAAAAGTGTTTTGGGATCTCGTGTGTACAAACCACCAATTTACATCATTCTCTATTAGATCCAGACATATAATGCCTTTATTTTCTGCTTTTTCTTTACCACTGCCTTCCCTCATTCACTTTACATGAATGCTGGGTACTTTATCTGTCTGGTATGGAGAGGAATGAATTTTAGTATTTAGATTTTGAAACCTTCTCTGTCTCTGCTGATCCCTCACAATGCTAGGCACAGATTCCTCATGCTACGTGCAAAAAGCACTGAAATCTTTCTTGCTGTTTTAATTGGAAGTGCTTTTGTACCTGTATTAAAGCTCCCAGTTACCAGTACCAGAGGCCAGCTGGAGACTGAAAGAGAAGGGAAGCTGCATTTGTGGTTTGCCTCTAGCAGCAGCAGCCTGTGCAGAGACATGGCTAGAAAAGCGTGATACACTTGAACTGCTGTTGCCCGTACTGTGCCTGTTCTGTGAATAAATAGATTGTCAATCTTGCACTTTAAACAAGCATTTTCTTCTTTTTTAACCTAGCTTTTTGACATTTTCCATTAAACATACTGTAATAGAAAAGATGAGTAGAATTTCTCTACGCACCAGGAATAGCAACCTGTCTGCTTAGCATGAAGGGCCCTTTTCTGTGCTGTGACTGAGAGCTTCATACCATGGCGGATTACTTATTAAGGTTAGATGTTGATAGCCCTTCCCTCCGTAACTCTCTTGGGCTACCTTACTCTGTGAGTGAATTCATAAGGCAGCCAGGAGGTAATATGCAGACACACACATACATCCAGGGAAAATATCTAGTTGTGTATTACTTAAAGCTGCTTTGAAAGTTAGTGTTACATTAATTTCATTGATCTCTGAGGGAAGAGTCAAAGTACTTGAATCTTCTTGTAGTCTACTGCTGTTTTTTTCCCCTCCTTACGATATTTACGTTACTGAAACACAAAGTCTGTCTTTGGAAGGCCACAGTGAAATAAACACTATAGAGGTAGCATAGTGTTTCCTAGCAACACCATGTCTATACCAGGGATGCTTGCTTCTCTCCTTAAGCTAAACGCAAAGTCATGCCCATTAATCTCCAGCTGCACGTAAAACTTTTCAGAGATTTGGTTAGCTCCCTACTGTTCATGTTTTCTTCTTGCTCATATGCTGCAAAGCAAACTGCTTCTGTGATTTAATTCTCTCCAGTGCCTCAGTATAAAGCCAACTGTGTGTGTATATTCACAATTACTGTTTGTTTTTCATTTAAAACAAATAATTTGTCCTACAGTATGATGCCTTCCCTCAAACATTATCATTTTGGTCATTCAAACAACACGACAAATGAAAAAGATAAAAGCAATGCCTTGAAAATGCTGCAAAGTGCAATTTTTTATAGCTAAGATATGTAATGGCAATGTAATCTTACATTTAAATGAAAGAGGCACTCTATTTTTTTAATAGACAACAGCACTGAAATAAATTTTCTAGGACTTGTTCCTATCGGCTGGTAGCTTTCTGTGTAAAATGAACCGACTGGTCTTGGCCCTGTTCATGGAGGTCTGGTGTCTTACTTTGCAAAGCTTTGCTGGAGATGAAGCTGCTGTGCCAGTGCTAGAAATGGTGCAGGTTCAGGAACTTGGTGGGATGGGGCACAGAAGCTTTAGTTGCTGTTATCTGTAAAGAACATTTTCTGTGGGACAGCTGAGCTATCAGAGCTCTCAGTCCAGCACTTCCATGGGCCCAGCATTCATTTAAAAAAAAAATAAATGAAGGAAACTTTCAGAATTACATAGAAAATGAATGTGACTGTGGACTAGTGATTAATTAATTTTTAACAGAACTATGAATGTATCAATTAACAACCCAGTGAGGAAAAGTAAAAGTGGTAGTTTTTGTACTCTGATATGGGTTGTGTGAGTACCAGGGATATAAGGCAGCTCGCTTTTCCACGTGGGAAACTCCGTCAGCACTGCAAAAACCAGTATGAGGTCAGAGAAGCTTCTGTCCAGCATCACCTGGCTACAGCAAAGACTGCTGGGAGGTGTGGGAAGAGACACAAGCTCAGAGCTGTGGCTTTCTGAACAGGTTTATAGAAACACACAGGCAGTTTAATTTAGTGATTTCTGGAAGGCTGTTCAACCTTTTGGCACTAGTGAGAAAGCTGCGCTGCTTTGATAGTTGCTTCTATTCCTGGTCACCTGCAGAGGCCAAGGGGCACAAAGGTGACATACTGTCATCTTAGTCCTTCTCCAGTGCTGCACATCTCAAATGGTGCTGCTCTAAGAAAACATACTTACTTGCTGTCAGGATATTTCCTGCTGCTGCCTTCCTCACTCCCAGCTGGTGAAGATATCCATGCTCTGGTAGGGTGCCCATTAGTTCCTTGGTGCTCTTAAAATGCCTGGGGAAGAGAGTTGCAGCTTGTGGTCATGGTGGCAAATGGAAAGGACTAACCCAGCCAGCCTGTGAGACCTGAGAGGGCTACAGCAGGTCCCTCCAGATCTTGATGCCAACAGAGACCCATCACTGCTGGTGCAGGAGAAAATGAGAGAGTTTGAAGCTTTGTGAGCTGTTTTGAGATCAAATTTTCCAACATCTCTTGTCAGTGAGCAGCATGGCCTTCTGCTCCTGCTCTGACTAAGGAAAAGGTGCTATGAAGGGTCTGCTTTGGGACTCCCAAATACACGTGTTGGTGTGGATTGGGTGCTCGTGGATTTGAGTGTATATACCAAGGTTGGGATTTGGTTTCCTTACCTTTCTTCATAACAGGTATTCAGTAAGATACAGTAGTGCCTCCTGAGACTTATTTCAGGAAAAAGCAGTCAAGGTATTCTAGTGCCCATGGACGTTTTGTTAGAACATGTAAGCAGCTCAGCAAACTAATGTTTTTTTCCAGATTCAGCTCTTGCTTTGCATTAAGTCATGTCATATCCATAGTAAATTCAAAACATACATCTTTTGTGGGATATCTCTTCTAATGTGTCTTTCAAACACCATGGAATGTTGCATCACAAAACAAGCAAGCGTAATGTTAAATACGTAGGTCTTTCAAAATGAGTGTTGAGGAAAATGTCTTCAAAACTTTTTATTTAAGGTTTGTGTTTAGAGAAGCTTTGTAGAACTATGCAATGCACAGTAAAAAAGGCCTGCTGAATGTTGAGTTGCTTGTTGAAGACCTTCTTCCTCAGATGTCTATACACACACATGCAGTGGGCAAAAGTAAGAGACTGTGATCTTCTGTCAGCAGACTGTAATTTATGTCAACTCGACATCTGAACCTCTACAGGTTTCCTAAAGCATGTATTATGGCTGATGGTAGGACTCCTCCTGTCTTTTGGCTTGAGTTAAATCCTCTCTTCCCTGAGGTATCCCCTCCTCCTCCATCCCAGGGCTGTGGCTCGGGGCCAGGAGTGTGTTTGTCCCACCAGCAGGAGTGAGTCTTTTTGTCTGCACAGTAATATTGTCAGAAGTGTGTGTGGCAGCATGAATGAGTGTGTCTCGTACTTACCTTCTCCATTTCTTCAACCAGATGGCTGCCCTGATCTGTGCAATGGCAATGGGAGATGCACGCTGGGTCAGAACAGCTGGCAGTGTGTCTGCCAGACCGGCTGGAGGGGGCCTGGATGCAACGTTGCCATGGAAACCGCCTGTGCTGATAACAAGGATAATGAGGGAGGTGAGCAAAAGTCTTTCAATTCCCAGTCCCTGAAGAACAGAGGGTTATACACGCTTTCTTCATGAGTCATTTTCCTTCAGAAAGACTTCACTTGTCATTGTTGTCAAGTGTTGTCATTACGTTTCTTTTGAAACAAATAAGACCGAAGCGAGCTTCGGCCTTGTGGAGTGACGCGATGACCCCTGTGCCCGCGCCGGGGGTGGACAGGCAGACTCTGTCCCACATCGTATCGCACTGAAGCCCACGGTGGACAGTATGGCCTCTGGGGCCAGAACCTTCTACCGCAGGCTCTCAAGGCACGTGAGTTGGAGAACAACTTAGGGTGCCCGCGTGCACAGGCAGAGCAGCGGGTTGAGCAGGATATTTAGCAATATATAATTTGTGCTATGTATTTACCTTCCAAGATGGCTTTACTTCATCTCGTTTTGTAGAGCCTTCCGTGGTGCGTTAGGCTATGCTGGGCTGGAAGCAGTTCTGAGAAGCTGTGCCATCTAAAGAAGGTTGCTTAATCAATCATCTTCATTTGAAGTAGCTTTCTCATTCCTTTCATTACAACATCTTTAGTAAGTCACATAGATTTTTTTTATTTTTTTCACTTGCTTCTACTCTTCATTAAAAATCAAACATCAGACACAACTTCTTCCTTGAGGCTCTTGTCTTTGGCCAATAATTAATCTAAAGAGCATATCTGTTGTTTGCTGATTAATAAATGTTTTACAGTCTTTCCCAAAACTGCAAGGAAACATTTGGCTTATTTGAACGACTTCTTCCTGGGTAAAATTATCATTAAGATGAGTGCTTTTATTTTCTATAAGATTTCAGGGTGTAGAAATTTTTCATGAGTCCCATCTCGAGGAACAGGTATATTTGATTTTGATTACATGCTATTTACCACATCTGAATAGCATCCACTAGTTTTAATCTGTAAATCCTCTGTTAGTCCCTTGGTTTCACATACAATCAGTGCTTACAGAAATATTTAAGAAGCGCTAGAGCTGATTCATTTTCAGAAAACTGAAACTTGCTTTATAGTTGTTGCTGAATTGTAAAGAGTGGAATCTTAACTGCCAAATCACATTAGCTGGTATTTAATTCTACAATAAAACCCACTAAACTTGTGTTAATATGCAGTGTAAGAAACTAAGAGGTAAACTGCTTAAGTTTGTGGTTTTTACCGGCTTTGAAGATTATGAAGGAAAATTTGAAAATGGATGTGTCATCAGATTTTCCTCAAATCAAGGAGTGGGTTTGGAAAACATTATTCAAAATCCTGGAATAAGACATTTACTTACCTATCCAAGACAATGTTCTGCACTTGTAAAACAGAAGGCAAAGAGGGGAAAAAATGACCCCTGAAACCATTCAGCTCTTCATCCCAATTTAAAACTGCAGAATTCTAAAGCTTAATTCATGGAAGGCAAATAGTAGTTCATTAAAGTTGCAGAACACATAGAATAAATATGCTATACAACAGGCATACAGGATTAATCAGCATTACCATGAAAGGTGTATGGTTTCTGGTTTACCACGCTCATACCTGGAAGAAAACTCTTTGACCTGGATGACAGCTGGGAAGGTTAAGGGGAGAACTCTTCAGACATTCTCAATGCTTGCAGGTTGAAGTTGGTCTTTTTCAGAAGCTAGAGACATTACTGCTCATTGCTTCCCATGGGATTGTAAGTAGTTTGAAAATCTCTGCCTGTTCCAATGTCCAACCAACCCAAAAAGCCAATTGCCCTGCATATTTTCGCAGGAGGATTTTATGATAAAGGCACAAATTAATCTCTTGTCTTCTGACCCTTAGCTCAGTACTTTAATCTGGTGATCATTGCTACTCTCTGATAGTCACAGCCTTGTTAGGTTGTTGTAGAAGTGTTCTCTAAGGGAGCTTAGGTGATGTTCAGCTTCCTGTCTCTCGGCATGCTTGCAAGGTCTACCGGAGAAACTGAACAGTCAAACCCTTTGATTCAGCCACACCAGGGCTTGTGCCCAGCACAGGCTGAGGAGGGTTGCCCATGGGTTGAGGGCAGTTGCCCACAGGCCGGGTGACTCTGCAGTACTCTCCTGTTCCTCTCGTGCCTTGGTGATTTTTGCTGTTTCAGTTTGTTTGGTTATATTTTGAGTGTCAGATTTCTTTGAGATGGGATGAGGTCCTTTCCGATACGCGCTGTAAGGACATTGTCATTCCCATCAGTTTGTCAAGTTGTCAGTCACAAGAGCTACAAGACTTAAAACTGAATATAACATTAATCACTTAGTATCTTAGAGTGCAGTTCTACCTTTGCCTTAAGCTGTGCTACTCTTTATGCATCTGGTTCACTACACATCTGGACAGGAACATATCCTGTGACCTATATGTTTATTAATGCTAACACAAGGGAGATGAGAGGAGTGTACAGGAATGGAGAGCAAGGGAGGGATGTGTGCTCTGTGCATCAAGCTGCACCTTTATGTAATTGTGACTGTGCATAGAAAGGAACAGATAAAATTAAGTTTCCTCATTAGTCAAAGCTGAAAATGGTACCATGGGAATCAAGGTTAAAGCTTCAGCTTATTACCAGAACGATTATTGAAAGTTAAAGATCATTGAAAAGTTAAAAGATTATTGAAAGTTAAAGAAAGCGCCTCTCCTCCTGGTCACTCTTTTCATTTGAAACTTAACAAGAGTTTATTTGCAGCAAAATGTTGAACTCCTTTGCTTCTCCATCACCAACATTGCTCTGTTAATGTAAGCAAGTATTTCTGGAGTGGTACTGAAGATTCCAGTATTTCTTTTGAAAGGCAGTAGGGTAGCTAAAAATATGCGGGTTTTTTTGCCTAAACAAGGTCCTTCTCTGGACAGCTGAACCTCCTTCCTTTCTGTCCAGCTGTTCATGTTGTTAAAATACAGTTGCTTCACTGGAATGGAACATAAATTTTCTGTCTTCCATTCTTCCCATGCAGCAACAGTTCTAGCGTATTTTGGAGCTCTTGCGCTGTTCAGCCGTCCTTATTGCAATTGTATCTCACAATCAGATTCAAAGGCCTTGGGCCAAGTCTTCATTTCATGGATGTCAGGAGCAGCATTGCCACTGACTCCAAAGGGACTCCCATTTGTCCTGTTTTATCTTATTATCTGCCACAATGCAAACTCCATACCATAGTTCACAAAGAGAAAAATGAAAGATTATACTTAATATTTTCTTTCCATTTTAGATTAATGCCCTTTAGTTGGTTTATCCCTAGAAGAGGCAGATGTGTCCCTGTCTTGTTGAGACTTACAAATCTTCATTTTAAATGAGATGTCAGTGCGTATTACATAAATAAAAGGGGATTCCAGAGCAGAGAGAGGAGAGAGCGTCCAAAGCTGTTTTCTCCTCTCAGAGCTGTGCATGATCCAAGGCAGCTCTGGGAAATTCACCCGTATTTGTCCTTAGCATCCCATGTCAAATCTAGATAGGAGTTTAACTGCATCTCCCTTATGAACCTGTTGAGGGTCACTATGGTGTATAGGCTACTGAAAAAAAATGAAAGGCTCTTCTCTGTTTATTTGTTTATTTACCTTTAGGGAGGAAGCCTAACTGAAAGGTAAGGGGTTTCTGGCATTGGCTCACTCTTAAGATCTTTTTAACTTGGAAAATGCTTCTGTTTGCCAAAACGTGCCTGGATTACATCATTTTCTCACTGTGGCCACTTCTAAATCTTAATCAGTCCCTCAGTAGTCTTAATAGTTATTAAGCATCTTTTGGAGGGATTAGAAATAGCTTTGTTTTAAGACCTATAATTGCGATTACAATGTATAATCCCCCCAACAGACATGTATAACCCGTTCAACTCACCCTGGATTTATTTGGGGAAATTAAGGGATTAGAAATGATATTTTGAGGAATGGGAGAAGGTACGTTACTTTTTAAGTCCATATTCCTTTTGACATATGGCATAAGAAAATAATTACAGTGGTGGCTATTTATATTAAACTTTTTACAATAACTACTTTATAGTTTGTTTGTTCCTCAATTGAAAAAAAGTTTTCAGTATTTCAGAATAGTCTTCATAAATTGTATCTGTTTAACTAGACCTTACAGTGGCTTCAAGTAAAATGGACAATAGCAAAAATCATATTTCATTTCCAAAGAATAGTTTCATTAGATGCCGGACGCAGTTGATACCAGGAGCTTGTGTTTGAGGGACCTTCGATGAGCTCGATGGGATAGTTTAGCAGAGATACTAAAGAACTCTGACTTCTGCAGAAGCAGCCCTGGCAGGAGCCCATGTTACCCACTGGGGTTGCTCTTTCTAGGTTATTCTTGTCCTTCTTTCTCTCCTCTCCCAACTTTTTCATCCGTTCAAAATGACTCTACTCATGTTTATAGTTTTTATTGACAAGACAGTTATGTTATATAGTCTTAGAGAAATAAATAACCTAGATTTTGATAAAATGGTTTGTATCAGATTTGATCAGGACGGAGAGGACAGGTGCGGGTGGGTTTAAAAAAAAAAAAGCTTAAATGCAGTCACTGCTTTTAGCACTTCACGGATCGCATTTGTCCTCAAAATGTAATACTCTGCACTAAAGTTGGGTGCGGAAGGAAGGCAAACAACCCATAGCAGTATAGAAGGCTAAGCTAAATAGAACAAGGAGATCCTTGTTTGTTATGCAAAGTGGGACATTCTTTTTAAAATACTTTTAAATTTATTTCCAGTTGGCTTTCCAAAGAGAGTTATGCATATCTCAGAAGGCAAATTTTCCCCTTTAGTTTGTTGCTCTATAGCTGTAACCCCACCAAGAAGTACAGTTGGCAGCAATTGTGTTTGGCACTATACATTAAAGAAAATGAATGAGAGAGAGACAGCTCTCCACTCCAGTATGAATTCTCTTCAATTCATGAGAAAAATACATTTGTAGAGAAGTTCACTGTCAGGACAGTGCACTTGCCTGATTGAAAGTCTGTTTATTTGAGTTGTCTTAGAAAACTCATCTCTGAAATTAGGCAGAAAGAAAATAGAAAGAAAAGAGAAGTGTCTTCCTGCAATAAACATTTAGAAAAAAATTGCCTTTAGAAAATTACAAATCGTGCTACTTGATACTGCATCAGGCTCGTGACTTTTAAGATAATACAAGTATTTCGCAGCACAAAAGCAAATCATGTAATATAGCTTGCCTCAACAAGCATTGCCTCAGCAGGGGTCTCTAATTCAGCACAGACAAAAGATTTTATGAAGTCCTCAATATAAATACCCAGAATACTCTTGGCACAGAAAATACCTTCCCAGAGCCTGTACAATAGGCAGGTTTAGAACATTAAATGTAACGAATAGTTGAAACCTATTGTGGATGGGGGCCAGAGAGAGTCATGTAGGCTTGAGTATAAAATCTGTATCAAAACTAGACACTATGTCAGTTTGACAAGAGCTAATGAGCGTGCTTGTATGTGATTTTGTTGAATCTTCACGTCAGCCTCTAATCGCCTTTGCACGCATTAGCCAGCTTGGCCTGACACTGGCCCTCATGGGACGTCTTGCTACAATAATGTGCTCTTGGAACCCATGGAAAAGCAAAAGCATGAAATGCAGTCCCTGCAAATTCCATGGTTTGAAAAGCTACTGCTTGCTGCATAGGTATCCCTGTGTACGTTGGAACTGAGCAAATGTTTTCAGGATTGTTTTCATCTTGGAGCCCTCATGGGCAGCTCTGCCCTAAGCAGTGTGTGGCTTGAAGTTGGAGCATCGGTAACCACCAGTATTCACAGGTTCTGAAGGACCACCAATCGCTTAGTATGTAGCTGGGGCTACACCTGCAGGAGTTTCTTCCAGCTGGTGCTCTTGGTTTTCCCAACTGCCAGAACTCTGACCAGCACAGGGATCCTGACTGGGCAAGCAAGGGAAGTGGGGCTGGTGCTCTTATCAATACCATATTCCAGGGTGCTTTAAAACCTCACTACGGAGGTTTTTTTTCGGACAGAGGCATACTGAGCTTAAACAGTAACAGAAACCATGTTTATTCCACTTCAGTTTGGGATTTATGATCCAGCTTTTCCTGAAAGGCAGCTTTGGTTTAGGTTTATGGTTCTGAAAATACTCGGTTGTGCTCACAGTTTGTTTAAAAGCCAGTGGTATAATGGGTACCCTGACTGTTTACAGAGAGGCTTTCCAGTTTGGCTAACTGAGAAACAGGGCTGGAACAGGATTAGAAGTATTGCCTTTCTTGTTAGCACCAGGAACTTCTGAGGAATTATTTTGAATTACATACACCAATATTGCTAACAATAATTAGATCAAGCTACAAAAGTGAAAATTTGGGTTAAATATTAGAAAAAAACCTTCTTGGTAATAGGATATATACTGGGCTGTGGAATAGCCTGTCTGTGGAAACAGTTCTGCCTGCTGTTTTAGAGCTCAATTAAAGTATTTCTGTGTTGGCAGAGAGAAGGCCTACTCTTTTGATAACCTGATAGAGCATCTCTAATTCTTTCACCTTGGGTATATTAATACTACACATAATTAAAATCGGATCATGATAAATTAACTAATTTGCCCTTAGAGTGATCAAAGGCCCTTTTGCCCTCGGGGTTCGGAATAGCTGCCGTTCCCCCCCCCCCCCTATTTTAATCATCAGTCTGAAATGTTTATTGGAAAAAGAAAAAAATTTCCCGGAATTAGGCTATGAAAGGCACCAGCTCCTGCAGCTAGTGAAGTGTAAGGATGCCCTCTGCTGAGCATGTGC
>JAAGNO010014119.1:0-87078 GCA_033439905.1 Ceryle rudis | reverse complement strand
AGCGCCGCCCCCGCCCCGCAGGAGCCCGGCGCGGCCCGCTCGCCCCGTGACAGCCGCCGCGGCCGGGGAGGCGGGGCAGCCGCCGAGCCGGGGTGGGACCGCGCCGCCCTTCCCCGGTGGAGGGCCGGGCCCGGCGGGGACGGGGTTGTCGCCGCACGGCCGCGGGGAGGGAAGTCAGAGGAGGGAGGCCGGCGGGCGCGAGGCCGGCGGCGTCTGCCCTTCGGTACGGGGCGGCTGCGACGTCACGAGGCCCGCGCCCCGATCTCTCCCGCGAGGGCCTGGCCGGGGCCCTTCCGCCGCTCAGGGCCCGGCACCGCAGCTCTCTGCGGCGCCCGCTCTCGGCCCGCTGTCCCTGCCGTACGGGGGACGCCGCGGCCGCCGAGGCCAGGGAGGGGGAGAAGGGAGAATGCCGGTGTCTGCCTCGGGCCCCCGCCCGCTGCCCGGCCGGCCTGCGGTGCCCGCGTTCCCGGGTGGCTGCGAGGAGCCCCGGCGGGTCTCCAGCCGCTGGCAGCCCGGCCGTTCGCCCCGCAGGAGCAGCTGTAGGGCCCCCTCGCCACTCACTTCTCTGAAACAGGGTCCTGGCCAGAGGAAGGGAACAAACTGGTTTAAACTTGCAGCCGAGGGCTCACTCCCTGCTTGAGACAAAGCGCAAACCCAGCTCCACGCGTATTTTTTTAGTCGTGCGGTACTGAAAGTACCAAGGAATGCGTGCTAAAGGAGGATTGTTGAAACTTACTTGTTTGGGTAATTGTAAGTGGAAATTTCATTTTGAAGGAGCAGTTGCTTCCTTCAAGGCCTGAACTGAAAAGGTGGCCTTGTGGCACGACCCATTAGGTGTTTATTTAAATGTCAGAAAGGAACAGTTTGCTTGCGTAAAACACACCTACTTTGAAAAAAAAAAAAAGTACAGTCCAAAACCAATTCAACTGAGGAAGAATCTATATCTGTAGGTGCTCAGACAAAAAACACTGTGAGATATGGCAGAAGAGTTGCTGCAATACCAGTAGCCTCTAGAACACGTAATTCAGCATGCAACAGTCCCCGTCCTACTCTTAATGCTGCAAATTTTGCATAGCGGGTGCAAGACAAAGGGTCATGAGTAAATAATAGACCTGTTCAATGACTAATTGTGCCAAGTAGAGCAAATACATAGCAGACCACCAGTTATGCCGCAAAGATCGAAAACATTTTTCCACCCAAATGTTGACTTTTCTAAGCACTAAAATCCTCAGCCTCAGTGTGAGTTACAAGCACATGACCAGAAGGATCCGGCTGCCACAGCTTGAGGCACAGCAGCATTTGTGATTGAACTCTGTTCCAGCTACAGGCGCCAGTGTGCCTCATGCTAATGTCATTTAGTCCACGACTAGTGTGGGTTAAGAGCGCAAATGGCTTCAGCAATGTCGTCTTTGGTCACATCCATTACACCATTTTTGTTCACGTGCCCATAGTATGAAATGTCATTGAGCACGGCAATTACCTTTTTTCCTGAATTTTGTACATGGCCTTAATAATGGAAATGGGATTTGTTTTGTACGGCTGTACAGTTCTTTAAATATCTAGGCAGGTTGTAGACATTTACTCTAAATCTAATAAAAATTACTGCAAATTTTAACATCTCAAACCTGTTACCATATATTTCAACAAGGGCAAGGGACAGTCTAGACAATGAACTGCTGGAGTGCTCAATCTGCCATAATCGAGTAACTTAAGTAGCCCATCTTTGAAACACAATTTTTCTCTCCTAGGTTAGCAGGTCCTGAGGAAGATGATAGAGATTTGAGGACACTATTTAAAAGTCTTAAAACAGAGGATGATTTTCTTAGACAAATCTTCCAAGGAAATGCATGACCTTTTATTTGTGTGGATGTTTGTGTGAACATATGCATCTGTCTCCCTGTCCGCCCCTCATTCTGTCAGTAACTTCTGAATCCATTGACCAATTTCAATCCAATACAACAGAGCCAGGTAAGGCTCAAAGACACTAAGTTCCCACAAATTTAAATAGGCAGCCAGGGAGAGGAGAGAGACTTTATTGATTCCTGCCTGTAAAGGGAAGACTGCAGTGTGACTGCCTTTACTAAATACTGGAGAATGCACATAAAAATTCACCCTTGGGGCAGAGGTCTAGGAAAAAAAATGATTAATCAGTCCCATTTCCACTGGAAGTCCTTGGTTTTAATTATTGTGTGTATGGCAATGCCCATGAATTCATATCATGTGCCACCCTAATATTGGAATCTCAGGCTCTTATGGTTTAGGTTATGTTCTCAGGCATGAGAGTTGTAAATATTCATTTCATCTAACCTCATGAACTCTGTGGAGGGTTTAGTGACAGCAGAGTTAAAAGGTGCCTTTCTATAGAGTTCACTGGTGGCAGAAAGTCTCAGACCACAGCAAAGACTCCCAAATCCAGATGAAAGCGGGTACTTTATCCTCTAAACAGAAGCCACCGACTGAAAGTCTGAACTACATCAATCTCTTACATATCTGCAGAAACCACCATGTCTTCAGTAGAGAGCTGAAATCAGCCTTGTGACTGTACAAGCAGTAGTCAGGGTGGTGCAGCATGCACCAGCATTTCCCAGACCTTCTAACTAATCTCTTTTTTTTTTTTCTTTCCTGGTTATGCATACAGCCAAATAAAGCAGTGATTCCTGGACTGTGGCTCACAGGAATCAATGCCTGTACAATCTTCTGCCATGAGTGAGGGCCGCAAGGCACCACCATCACTTGGTAGAAAATGGCATTGTTCTCACTGCTGTAAGCATTACTTGCAGCAGGAAATCATAAATACTGGTGCAAGAAATTCCTATGTCCCAGTGCACCTCTATTCCAGCCTTCAGTTGAAAGCCCTGATATGGCAAGATAATGCTTATTGGCCCATTTCACCCACTGGATGCAGGTGGAATGGCTTTTTTCATGCCCACAGTAAGACTGCATGAACTGCCACAGGTTGAGCTGAGAAGCCAAACCCTGTAGCTGTGAACAGTGTGAACCTGAGTTCTTCTAAGTGTCTTTAATATATTATTTTTACAGTTCCAGGTGCTGCTCCTTCCAGCATATCTGTGGATACGGTGAACAGCACACTGGTCAAGGTCTTCTGGTTTGGAATACCAAGGGACAGAGTTTGTGCGTGGTATGTCCACAGCACATACGCTCGCTTAGACTTGTGGCTGATAAATTTGCAAAGATTCAGGGCTACTGACCTACATGTTTTCAGTGTTTATACAGATTATCAATTTCAGTCATATTAAGTCACAAAATCTCTTTGTCACAAGCTCCTTGGGTTCATGATATGCTAAACTGGAAAAGTATCCCATTTTTTTCAAGATGCTGTTTTAAGTATCCTATTATTCAAGGCATCAGCCTCTGGTTGAGTTCTTTTCCTAGCTTTAGCTGTACATTTTTGACTTTCATTATGTGCTGCTGACACACTTTGAGCAAGTAGCTTTCAAATTTATGTACATCTTTTTCTGAGGCTCTCTCGAGCTAAACTCTACAAAATTCAGTTGAGTTTAAAGGATTTGTATGCTAAAAAAAATAATAGCCAGCAGGTAAAAGTAATATATTAAAAATCCACATCACAAACCATGGAACAGACAAAGAGAAATAATAAGATTAAATAGTATTAAAAAGACACCAACCACCTATCTTCAAAGATTAAAACTTTCCATAAACTCCCCTTTATACCCTCAGACAAGCTTCTCCAACCCACATTTGAGGTATTGGAGAAACCTGGCTTCTACACACGATTTAAATATCAACATCCTCCCTCCAAACCCCAAGAAATGATACAATTTACCATAAGGAAATTATTATCAGAAGAAGTATTTTATCTTAAAGCACTTCATACAAGCACAGACAATTTGTAATATTTGTACAACAACTACTGTGCATATTTATGAAATAGCAGCCAAGGAGTCAACACAGAGATTGTGATCATGGCCATCATCTCCTGTTCAGTCCTCCATGATTTAGAAAACCTGCCACCCGGAGTCTGGGTTCTTAAAGGATGGTAAAGTACATAATATTTTAGAAACAGATAAAGTTGGCAAATTTGTGACTAGAAAAAGAAGCAAGCTATTGTAAGTGCAAAACTGTATTTCAGCAGTCTGTATAATTCCCGTAATTTATAACATCCTGAGTTACAATATTTCTGAAACAAGAGAAAATATCCATCTGGGTTTTTCAAATTTCTCTGAGTGTCTTATGAGCATGGCTTTCATGGAGAATTAGGGAGCTGGGTGTTCCTAAATCAAAGCAGCACTTCATCAAAATGCCTACTACAAATTGTCATTTAAGAATAATATGGCTGGACAAATTAAAATTTGTGAAGGAGAAACTACCTTGAGGAATCCTGGCCCTCAAAAATATTTGCAAACAAAATACACAGAGTGCAGTTTGAATTCATGTTTTCTCCATTTTGCTGAGAAACTACAAATGAAACTTGTCATTCTTGCAGGCAGTACCAATAAGCTTGAAGAGGCCAACAGTAGAAAGCACTCAATAGAAGAGAAGTTTTTGATGAAACTAGTGATACAGAGAAATAAGTGTTAGATGGTAAGGATGAGACATCAGTGAGACTTGCAGTACATCAAGAAAAAATAATTTCAGACATGCCACATTAAGGCAAAAATCAAAAAAAAAGTAGAAATTATTTGAAATGACAGAAATTCCGTCTTTTGTTTCAATCTTCATAGGCTTACACAGGCACAAAGTCAAAATTTGGAAGTTTTACGAAGTACAGATTTGAGCACAAATGTATTTTCAGCTGCAGGCAGGGCTGCTTAGCAGCACATATGGGCCACGGCCATACAACGGGCGTACACAGACCTTGCCAGACAGCGCTAAGGAAGGCAGCTGCCAGTCCCTCCCTGCCTGCCACCTGTATATATAGGGCACATCTGCTCCACAATGGCCATAGGAGAACTATGATATCCAGTGAGGAGCAGCTAAAAGGCTTCTCAGAGTTCTCAAAATATGAAAATCTGTATTTTTTCCGGATCTTACTATTTCTGTAGAAATATACTTCAAAATGACAAAAGACAATGGCCAAGTATTAAAATGACAGCACCTATCTTGCCTTCAAAAGAGTCTGGCAGTTCTGGGGTTGTTTAGCCTGGAGAAAAGCAGGCTCCAGGGAGACCTTATTGCTCTCTACAACTACCTGAAAGGAGGTTGTAGTGAGGTGGGGGTGGTCTGTTCTCCCATATAACAAGGCACAAGGCTGCCCAGAGAAGTGGTAGTGTCACCATCCCTGGAGGTATTTAAGATGTGGCACTTAGGGACATAGTTTAGTGGTGACCTGGCAACGATGGGTTAACGGTTGGACTTTATGACCTTGAAGGTTTCTTCCAGCCGGAACAATTCTATGATTCTATGATTCAGGCTAAACTCACTATTTTATTATTTAACATTTGGCTCCCCCTCAGCTTTATTAGGGCAAACAAGTGTGTTTAGCTTGGGAAAATATTTGGGGTTAGCAAATCAAGATTATCCAGTGGCTTGGGCATTAGTCTAAGACTGTGTATAATTTTGTACTTAGCCCACAACTAGTCATCCGAACAGCACTCCCGACCTCTAAAAAAGGAAATACTGATACCTCTCTATTGCGAGAAGAAATTGGAATCTTGCGATGAAAAGCATTATAGAAAAGTACTATTTCTGATGTAATTTATTGGCAATGAATTAGGTGGTGATAACCAAATGATTTACAATCAGTTAAAGAAATTAACTCTGGTTTCCCATGAAGAACATATCCCACCACTTCACCTTTACAGAAACTCCATCTTCTGCCTCTCCAAGGCCATTCTGGGACCCCACCACACCGGAGACAGGTTGTACTGTGGTCAGTCCAGAACTGCACAGGAGCTCTTGTACATCAGCTTGGTTTGCTAGTCTTTCTAGTAGCATAAATGTGTATCTTTCATCTCTACCCAGTCATCAGTTTTGTCAGAAACCCAAGAAATTTAACTATCTTTGAGACATCTCTGCTTCTTTCTGTTTGGACCTAAACTGCCCCATGGATTCAAAAGTTACGTGGTGGGGAGCGGAGAGGAAGGACATTGAAGGACACAAGAGGTCACCTCTGCTTCCATAAAAGCTAGGCAAAACCCACAGGGTGGGTTTAGTCCATGTTTAAACTATAGTCACCAACTGTTCCTGTCCCATTCCCTTTGCACTACAGAGAAAAATAACAGCTCTTCAATTCTTCGCTTGAGGTAATGAAGAGGTTGGCCAGAGCATCAGTACTTCACCCTGCATGTGTTAGGGTGAGTGTGTTTGTTCAGCTAACTTAGAGCCAGGCTGACTCTGTGATGACGTCTCTAACAAAGAGCTGATGCCTGAAGGCCAGTTCCTGTGCTACAGAAAGCCTCTTTCAAGTCAGTGTAATTACTTGCATGAGTAACGAGCGTGTGTACTAATACAAGTTCCATGGCTAGCATTAATATCAAATCCAAGAGCGCAAAGTCATAACTTCTATCTAGTGTTACAGAACCTGAACGTTGTGGGACTTGCATAGGGTCCTCTCAGGTAACCTCAGTTAAAGACGTAATAGAATTATCTCTATTAACAACAAAAAATTGCTCCTGTGACTGATTTTTTTTTCCACCCACCCCAAGACTGAATCAATGTGTGGAGTATGCCAGGTAGCTTTGCTGGAGTAGCTGGAGAGACAGGCACTGGAACTAGAGAAAACCCAGCAGCGTGCAAGAGAATGTAAGTCATAAATATGTATGAGTTCATGTAAAAAGTAAACCTGCTATGAATATAACCAAAATCTGAGATGAAGAAGATCTGCCACTGAGTCATGCAGAGCACACTTTGCCAAATGCCTCAGCTAAGAAATTATTCTGCATAAAGTTGAAAGTCTGCCACAAAACAAACATTTTCAAATTCCACTCTAAAAAGCTGTGGTGATACCACAACCATTCTGATCCTGTTACTTCAGAGATGTTAGCTCTTGCTGGCAAGGTTCCTAGGCACTTTCCAGTAAATGGCACAGAAAATGGGTAAATAGGAACAAGAAAGGGGATTGGTGGAATTTCACTGCAGAGTAAAATTAAAATATTTTTAAAAACATATTCCTTGGGGTTACTTATCTGCTCACTTTGGTATGTACTAATATACATCTGTAGCTTCTCTTTCTTTGGGTCTTGGACAAAAAATTATTCATTTCCATCAGCTTAGGCACGTTTGCGGCTATTTCAAAGGTTGTTCAGCAAAATGCTTAAAATGCCAAATGAAATAAGCAGAAGAACCCTTGGCAGGTTGTAGGGGATGCAAGTTGTACTGATCCTTGAAATTAATCTTATTAGCACACTTGTAGTTACAGTGGAAATATAACATGGATTCCCAGTGTCATGTATGGAGATAGAGTGGCAACAGTCACGGGCATTGTTTTGATCACCCGTCTGCATAATTATAAAAAAGCTGAAGGTCTGTGGCTTCTTTTTTTTTTTTTTTTTCTCTTCACAAACCAAAATAAAACCAACTGTAATAACAAGGGGTTTTTAATATATATGAAGGTCTGTACAGGACTGATTCAAACACTGTCCCCTCCCTCTGAAAATTAATGTGCCATTTGTTCATGGTTCTGTATATAAGCAGATGCAATAAATGTTGGCTTTGTTGGGAGTCACTGTGTACATGCCTTGCATCAGCAATTCAGTTAAATATTTTTAAATGGTCAGAATAGAGGCTGCTAAATAAAGAGAACAAATTTTAACTATAAAAGGAGGCTGACGGGCTCTCTTAAAACAGTAAACAAATACTCCTGTAGCTTTACAGTAATCACACAATGCTTAATGGCATCTGTTACTATAAACTTACTTCTCAAAGTCGTCTAGATTTGTATTTTAATGTTAGAAGTTTACTGAATCTAGGATCCAAAATGCTATTTTTAAGCTGTACAGTATTATACTGCTAAATGCTTGGCTGGCCAGCCCTTGATTTTCTTGCAGTACTAGCCAAACCTGTCTATGTAGCAATTGTAGTAATGATTTAGACATGAGGAATAATCTTGTGTATAAGAAAAGGAGGATTAAAAATATCTCTGTTAAGCTTGTTTGGGTTTTTTTTGGTTGGTTGTTTTTTTTTGGTTTTGGTTTGTTTGTTTTGTTTTGTTTAAGTTAAAATGTTCACAGTAAAAGAATAATGAGTGGGACCTTTCATTCATCATCTACCTTTCCTGGTACAGAGCAGGTAAGTTTTTTAATTTCATAAAATACTAGATCGAGTTTGCAAACAAACAATAACAAAAAAAAAAAAAAAAGCTAATTTATAAATGGAAAATAAAATGGGTATACCAAAGCTTCGGGCAAACAGGCACTGGGAATCAATGAAGGAAAAACTAACAAATGCATTTCCTGTGGGCTAATGAAATGCTACATGGTTACATGGTTCTCAAGTATCAACCCTTCAACGGCTGAGGCTTCCATTTCATTAATGCCAGCTACATGCATTACTGGGTCAACTGACAACACAGTTTGTCTGCATCAAGCACACACGCACCACTGTTTTTCCGTATCTTCTGAACTAACAGAAGTGTGGGATATAGCGTTAAAGTACTTTTATACTTTCTGTTGACTACAAGTTGATTGCAGGCAAAAAAAATCCAAAACATCAAATCAATCCAAAACAGCCCAGGAGAAAGTTGTTGCTTTAAAACAATGCTAACACATTTTGTTAGGTAGGTTGAATTTACACCAGACCTGCAATTTTACTATTAGTACTAGTAACTTTTCTGATCCACTGTTAAGTACTCTGAAGCAAGACTTACCAAGCCATGTAACCACATCCTGGCCACTATACCTGCCTTGTCTTAGATGGTTGTTAGCTGCAGTGGTAAGAGCAATGACAGTGATGCATACATTCAGAAAGTAAGTGTTCACTCCTTATTTCCAGCTTAGCATTATAATGATACTGAAATGGCTCCTCTAAAACTGGATATTATATATTGCAGAAGTCTATAGCATGGGCCATCACTGCCTCAAAATTTCTTTGAGCCAAATAAGCATGAAAAAGCATCTTCTAAAGAAAAGATCTTTTTAAGATTAAAGATTACAAAACCGATTAAACCTACCCAACCTGCAAAATGCCTCAGTGGTGGTTTAACTACTTGGCTGCAATATGTATTTAGTGTACCAATAACTCTTGATGAGTTTGCCAGGTGATTTGGATGAGAAAGAAATGGAAAATCAGGTATACTTTTTGAAGTTGGCATCCTGTATTCATAACAGACGTTTCTGATCAAACACAGAGATTTCCCACAGTGAATACTAAAGTCTTTTTTTTTGCATGCAATTGGACAATTCTTATTTGTATAAAAATCCATCCTTTTTAAGCCTGTGTAGCATAATCACTGACCCTGACAGTGTAATTGCGAAAATTTAAGGTTAAAAATGTCATTTGTCTTTAGAAAGGACATGAGGGTCATCTACTGCTACATCATTTCTCAGCTGCACAGCAACACGACGTCCATAGCTGCTTTGTATAGGACATTCATTTTATAGAGTGGCCCAAGGCAGAAAATGTAAGCAGGCATTCAGAGTTTCACTGAAAGACATTCAAAGAAGTCTCCCAATAGGTGTCAGATATTAAAGACCGGACTTTTGGCTTCCTTGCAGGCAGTGGGAGTTTAAGTGCTGACCTCAGTGAGGCTCTGAAATCAATATTCCAGTCTACATTAAGGAAAGAGAAGAACCATTACACACAGTTCATGACTGGGCAGGGCTTTTCTGGTCATCCTCACTTTCGATTTCCATTAAGGACTGGGGTCCCTGTTAGGTAGAAAGACAGTTTGGGACTCTGTTGACAAGGAAAGGTGAATAAAGTGTACATGTACCTGTCAGAGAGGTGTGAGGCCACAGCAGTAGACCTGGTTGAGTGTGGGAACCAGAGTGAATCCCTTGGCTGCACAATGCAAGAGCCCTGCTTTGAGGTCTCAGAAGGACACCCGTGCATGCCTATAGACATACATGAAACCTAGGAGGAAAAAAAAAAAAAATCAATTAGAGTAACAATCTAATACTTTAAATATTGTGATACCAGATATGAAGCTATCTCAGTTTCATGGGGGGATCGCAAGGAAGGGCCCTGAAACAGAAAGGGGGTTTGTGAAGTGGTGGGCAATTAGTTGTATTAAGTAATTTAATGAAGTGATCCAAGAGTCTTACCTTTATAAAGGACCCATTGATTTTTAAGTACTATTTTTATGAATGTAACAAACAGCAAATATTAAAAGGTACTCTCAGATCTGAGCAGAAATTGATGCTGAATGAGGTTACTAACCACAAATATATTTTAAGAGATTTTAAACTGAAGTTGCAGTCAGGAATTAAAATTGCAGCTTGTTATTAAAGATGTTGGTTTCCTGATGTCTACTACCCTACTTAGAAAAAAAAGTGCTGGCCACTAACTATCTCTGCATTGCAAAAACATTTACAGATGGTTATAACAAATCTGCCCATTTTTAGTTGCCAGTGGCCAGATTATTTCAAGATAAAACTATGTAAAGGTTAGAACTTTGTACAGTTACTATTTGGTATTTCTGACACTTTAGTGCCGAGGATGGCTGGGATTCGTGGCTCTATGAGCTACACTTCTCTGCATCCATAGGGTCATCACACAAAACCTGAACCCCCCTGACAGCTTGTAGTGGCTGGGGAGGCTTCTGAGGCTCTGCTTTGCTCCAGAGCTATCCCCCAGCAAGGCTCCCTCTTCATCTCTCTTCTCACTGAATCCTCCCTCGAGCCCACCAAATGCAGATTTTCTAGGATCTTTAGCATGTCCTTCTTCCCAAATGTGTCCTGTCAGTTCTTTCTTTGTGATACCACTGGGAACATCTGCTTCATCCACAGCACTTTCTGTCCTTCTCTGAGACCTGAGCTGACACAGGGACAGATCCCAGAAGCTGTCCCCCCATGGCAGCATGCCTCCATCAAGTGACCACATTCATCAAGCAACCTGCCAGGGGAGTGAGACTGTCACAAAATAAATCCCATTTCCTTTCCATATCCAAAGGCTATTTCTAATACCTACAGCCAACAGCAGTACCTTTCGCAGCAATGGCAGCCCAAGAAACAAAAAGTCAATCATCCAATGTCAGGAAAAAATGTTGATCGCAAACCTTTTGAAGGATGTTTTAGTATACGACTTATCTGGACATAATTTTTTGATGCTTTTTATCCCTGTTGTCCTTAGCAATTTGCATTTCAGGAGTAGACTACACGTATTCTTATGGGTGATGTTTCACAGCAGGAAATAAAAAATACTTAACTGTATCCGGGCAGCATGCAAGTGGATCCTAATCCTATGTTGAACCAGCCCTGGAAGGAATGTTTTCCGTCCTTTGCCCCTGAGAATGGAGCATGAGATGCCAGAAAGGCCTGCTGAGGAAAAAAAATGTCATCAGCCACTGTGGATGAACTTGGTCTCTTTGAAGAGACCTGTTTGCTGCAGACTTCAGGAGACAGAGGATATTAATCCTTCTGTTACAAAAAGCTGTGATAGTTGAACAGCACCCAGCAAATCATTGAGATGTCATGTCACCATCTCAGCATAGCAGACAGCATAGGTGAGGATGTATCACATTCAGCATTCAGGCATCTCCTGGCATGTTCTCCTCTCTCCACCCTGACCACTCAGCATGTCAGCATTGTTTTACATCACCTTTGCTCTCAGCTGCATTCAAACAATGCACAAGTCTTGTAATGCACATGTTTTTATCATCGTTACACAAGCAATTTCTTCCCTCTGCCTCCTAAGTGTCTGCTCACAGAAGAAGCCAACTCCATTTTCCAGCAGCTAAGGAAGGCAGTGGTGGGACAGCAGAGGACCTGTTGACTAGCAATATGTCATATAGTGTCAGAACTGGAGGAACATGTGGGGAAGGTGTCTGCACAGAGTGAATGAGAAGGGCTGTTTAGGGGAAATAACAGAAAGTGTTGGTAACAACAAACATGCTTCGCTCGCTCACTCACTAGCAGAACTGTCCTTACACATCCTCCTCCATGGAGGCCCTGTAACTTCTTCTGTGTTGTGCAGAAATTAACAAGTTGATAGCCTGATGCAATCAAATAAGTTGGATGTAATAACAAAATTCAGCCACATTATACTCTTATAATACACATACATGCATAGAAAGACTGATTTAAGGGGTATAGGCTGTCTTAACTTTGGCAGTCTCCACAAGTTGAAAACTTCACCACTTGGCATTGGTAACAATCTTTTGGCCTAGTATTTTCAATGCAGTTAATACACAAGTATATCTATCCGTTTATCTGTCTACATTTAAAACAATTACAGATATGTTTTTTCCTATGTCACAGTGAAAACTTTATTCACTTTGTTCTGCCTTTGGCAATTTTTAGCCAACAACAGAATTGATTTCTCACCCATTCACTTTTCTTTCCAGAAAGCTGTCAAAAACCTTCAAATTTACTCTTATATCTTCCTTTTCCTTATTCCACTGTCCTGTTGACACACAGTCCTATGCTTGTAAACCAGGGTGAACAGCTGTATGTGCAGCTTGTCCAACACCGCTACAGAGTTAAAGACAAAATGGGAGGGGAGGGAAGGGGATGTTTCCTCAAGACCAGGAGTTGCTTTGCCCTATCCCCTGCTGGAATTCAGCTGCCTACCAAAAATGCTTCTCTTCTTTGAAATTTTTTGTAAAGTTCAGGCCAAATCTATCTGCAGAACAGTTATTCCTAGAAAGGTACTAAACCAAGAAACCTCTAATTTTTCCAAATGATAGCTGTACTAGGAAGATGTGAGGAATAAGATGCAGGGGAATTCCATAAGTAGCTAAAAATCTACTGAAGTCTTTCTGGGCTTGCCACAGCACACAGGCTGTGAGTCACAACTCCTGAGGCTTTCAGTTAACAACTAAAAGGGAGAAATGATCAATATAATTTTTCTCAGTGAGCAATTAAGACTGCTTTTAACAATGCAGTCATGCATGGTATGTACTAAAAGGGATGATTCATTAGTTACTTGGAAAAGGAGCATCTTCTTAGTTCAGAAGCCAGAGGGAATAGGCAGTGCCCCTTGAGCGCAGCTGATTAGCATCTAGAAAGAGAGGAGAGGAAATACTGGCTACTTTTGTCCTTGTCCCCACATCTGCCGTGCTCTTCTCATTAAAGCAGGAAAGAAATGGCATTTTGTATTCAGCAGCGACATTATTTTGGTCATACTTTGCACAAGTCTGACACTGGCAGCTCCCTCCTCTGCCCTGCAGTCACAGGTGCCTGCATCCAGCCCAGACCATGATCTTTATGGCCCTGCCAAGCAGCCCAAATACCAATACCAGCTGCTCTGCACGGCACTTTCGGATCTTGCTCCGGCACATACAAGGGAAATATGTTCATCCTGATCTTTGTGGTGATTGCCTCTTCTGAAAAAAAAGAACAATTATAGGTAGAACTGGTGAAGAGGACCATGACAATAATGTATTTTGTTCTCATTTGAACTGTATTTGTTGCTGAAATTAAATTTATTATAACTCATCCTAACTTTCCATCATCTTTAGTTTGCTAACAATAATCTTCCTTTTAATATGAGGTTGTGCATACAGTAAAGAACATGCTGCTCTGGTGCCTTTTTAGGTTTGCGTAGCTCCACATTTTAAGGCATTCTTTGCAACACCCTGTGGTGCAATACAGTAGCATGATGATATAACCATCTGAAAGGTGAAACTGGGATTTCTTACAGTCTTCTTCCCGTGAGGAGAAATGATGTTGCCAAAGCCCGCATGCAAAACATTTCCAAGTGGAAACTGATGTTGCTGTCTTTTCATTACAATGTGTGTTTAATTTATGGGCAAGTACAAAGCAATTTTTTTTTTTTTCTGAAGAAACGGATCAAAACTGCCACATGCAAGACTTACATCTCCGACACAAGTATAACATGTGCAACTAACTGCAGTCTCATGTAATCATTATTTGGACATGCTGTACTCAGAAAACTGGCAGCACTTCCAAGATTATCTATGGGACAGACCTCTGGCACCAGCTTAAATATGTGCAATATCTGCTATGCTAGTATACATATGATGCCCTTGCATCCAAACATCACATGATTCCTAAGCACACTTACATCCTGGATTTCACCAATTTCATAAAAACTCTGTGTCACTCATCCTTGGGCTAAGCCTTTGTCTCAGTGTTTCTCTGCTGTTGTTTAGTCTTTCTTTCAACCTTATCCTGGCTACCCCTTTTTGCATTTTACCTCTCTTCTCCTCTATCACAGGTTGCCTCCTTGGCTGCCACAGCACCAGCTATTTAAGCAGATTCACTCATCTTCTTCTCCCTTACTCATGCCTCTCTTCTTGAAGAGGTCTGGTGGGATGGAGACGCAGCCTCCACATCCCAGGACAACCCTGACCCACATGAAGTGGTAGGAGGTATAAAGGGCGGATCAGCAACCCCTGTCAGTCCTTTCCTCTCCAAACACATCTGAGCAATATCCTGCCCTGAATGTGGCCTACCCACAACTCTCCTGTAGTATATGGTACTTATTACCAGCCCTTCATTACCTGAATCGCTGCTTATTTCACCTTGTCGAATGCAGTGTATGCTTCCCATTATGACAGCATGGAAAAGAGTCTCTGTAGGTGCCTGGCTAGTTGAGTTCCTGATAGAAAGACCATAGAGATTTTGGCTTATATTATTCATTATGTAAGGGTGCTTAAAGCCTTGGCTACATAAATTCCATACAATAAAATTCTAAACATACAATTTGAAGCAAATCTGTTACTGCTAAAAGTTCTTTGGAAAAAAAAAACTAATTCAAAAGGATGATAATTTGGTCTAAAGGATAACTGTGGTTTTGAAAGTCAATAAAATGTCTCTTGAAAACTGAACAATTGAACTGAAACAAGGTGAGGGCTTCTTTGCATTAAACAGTGGAATATATTGACCAAAAGAAGGTTCTTCTGTGAAAATCTCATTTTCGGTTAAAAAGCTTAAAACTCCTGTATCTCCTGAATATATGCATGGCACATATTGGATGACCAAATGAAGTCATCCTCATTATATCTAAGTATATAATAATTTATTCCATATAAAACCAGAGCATTATCAATTTCATATGTGAGATGTTATGTAACTTACTTTATTTTTTCTTTCACCATTATGCTTCAGCTTTCACCAGAAACTTCAAAACCAAATAAATCATCAGTCATTTAACTGGTGACATATAGTACTCACATATGTCATCTCTGGCAGGGTTTTGCTTTTAAGCTTAAGTTAAAGGATGTCATTTGTGTCCTAAGTGACATAAGTACATAAACTTCATTGCAGCAGGTCTCCAATAAAGCTGAACATAGAGCAAGGTCAGATCTAGAGAAGGAAAAGTGAGCAGAGTGCTAAATGACTCCCAAGATTTTTTTTTTTTGCTGTAACTCAAGAAAACTTTCATGTTGCTCTTGTGACACTTCCTTGGAAATGGATGCATCATTTTAGCTAAAGAATTTCCTGCTTTCTTCCCTCATCTCCCCACAAGAAACAGCCAGAGGCATTTATTTAGCATTGAAAACATCTGAACAATTTATTCATATTTAAGAAAGTATGGAAGAACTGAAAACAGTATAATTTAGTGGAAAGAGCTGGGCAGTCTTTTTCTAGGACTTTCCTTTTCCTGTGCTCTGCATAATGGAAAAAAAATGCCATTTTTCGTTATCAGTAATTCAGTGAGACTGTTACTCTGCCACGCTCTGAAAGGTCATCTATAATGGTTAATATATAACTCTCCAATGTGTCAGTTCTTCCCTAAAGCATTATTTTAGGCACTGCAGGGGATTTCCCTCTGATATCTCTGCCAGAGCAAAGGTATGCTCACAGCTGCAGTTTCACAAAGGGGGCTTCAGCTGAAAGGCCAGCTTGGGAATGTCTGTCTCCCATCCCTCCCTTGCCTCTGGCTGCTTCTTCACACTCACACTGCTCTGCAACTGCTGTTGGGGCTGTGCTGTAAATCAGGTCACTGCGCCGATACAAGTTACAAATAATCTCTTTCATTGACAGAGTTGCTCTTAACACAGGTTGCTTTTCTTACTAGAATGATGCCAGCAGCCACAGTGCTGGTGCAACCGAGGAGGCAGGGCCCTGGGACAGAGAGGAGAGAAAAGCAGTCAGGACAGCAGGCAGCGGCGAGGAGGTGTGCCTGGGTTCATGCAACTGCTGGCTCTGATGATGTCTCTTCACTAATACGGGTAAAATGCAGTCAGGAGGACGTTATCATAAACCATTAACAAAGAGAAAGTTCACACACAAAAGGATCATGCATTGGTTTAAAAAAGACTAAATCTAAACAGTAAAAATTGCTCAATATGTGACTTCTGCAGAAAAAGTAGCTATACATGTAGGTGTTAGAGAATGTATATATATACGCACACACGCACGTGCATACAACGTATACATATTCACACACTTATACACACACAAAAATAATCTCTAAATTTAAAAGAAATGCAAAATATGTCTCACTTCAGAGATGTTGCCAGCCTTCAAAGCCTGCATGCAGCTCTGATCCCCTGGATGGCTGGTTCATGAAAGCAACAACCAGGAAAGCCTATAGAGGGAGCAGGTCGCCTGCTTTTCCTGAGTGACAGGAGTTTTCAACCTTAAGTGGCAGCCGTGAGAGAAAGGAGAGACAAAGGTAGAGGATGAAAATGTCTTAGGGAGCAGTCCCAAGGGCCAGAGCTGTTACTCTGCAAACGGGGGAGCAGCAGCGGCACCTGCCTCTCAGGGCATGGGCAAGTGGGCTGCAGATCCACATCTACTGTCTTTTCCTCCTTCCTTCTTCATGTTCACACCCTGAGCCCAACAAGGAGTTACTTATCTCAGTGTTTTCCCTCTTCTGCCATCACTGGGGTGTCCCAGCACTTCAGCCTCTTCTCTGCACATTGCAGGGTGAAGATTTGCTTGATTGGAAATTGAGCAGAATTTCATCTTCCAACATCTAAGGCTGAAGTACTAGAGCACTGCCTGGGAGTAAGAGGAAAACGCTGTAAGAAAAGCCTGGTATTTCCTGTTAAACAAAAATAATAACCAGAAAATGAATAACTGTATGTCACAGACAGCATAAAAGAAGCAGTATTAAGCAGAACCAATACTAAAATTGCATTTGGAAGACAGATTATACAGAAATATCAGAGTTAGTTATTGTCAGTGGAGGCTGTGTGCCTGAATTTTTATTCTGATTTACATGCGCACACACACAAAAATCTAAAAATCTTTAACCCACGTGTACTTTTATTTTATGTCCAAAAAAGCTGGTAGTTATTTGTATGACTATACAGCCCAGAAGGCCCAGCCTAGTCCGAATTGGTTTGCGGAGCATGACACAAACCTGTACCTAAAGCCTTTGCCTTGACATGTTTATTATAATCCAACAAAGGAGAGGATAAGATTTTTTTTACTTTTTCCTAGTCTTTTTCTTTTTGAAACAGATAGGGAGCTGTGACAAAAAAATAAAAAAAGTTTAACAGAAACTGGATCTTACCAAACCAACCCAGATTCAGCATTTGAAATGAAAAGACTAGCAACAAAGAAACACCTGTTGGGACCAATGACTTTTGTAAGGTGATTGACTGAGTAGTATATATGTTCTCAACTTAAAAATGAAAAAATGGTGTGCAATACATAGAAAATCCACGTGTTATTTACCGTGTATCTCTGGGTTCTCTTTGTAGAAAGAGTGGCCACCAGAGTGTGCACGAGTTAACTTACATTTCTGTCAAAATTGAAGAACTGTCATAAAGCATGCAATATTTATACATTAAAATTTTACTAAGAGCTCTTCTCCCCACATAGTAAGGTCTAATAATACTTTAGCATTTGTCTCCTGGGGAGCAAGAGCAGGTTTTAGGATTGCAACATATAGTTAAGCACAAGTCATGCAGCAGTAAAAGAGAAAAGGAATACTCTATGCTCTTCAATTTGCAGGCACTGTAGCATGAGATATTAAAAAAAATATTACTTTTCCTCAGCTAACCCATGTAACCTGTTGCATCTTTTGATACAATTTTGTCCTTTTTTTCCCTTTTTCTTGCATCACTACAGAGAGGCCATTTGAAGAATATACTCTGCACAGTGATGTGATTCAGCAACTTTCTGGAAAACAAAAATGCAGCCCTTTTTCAGTGCAGTAATGAAACACAACTGGCAATAATTTTCTTCTAATTGAGTCTAAGTGAAAGCAGGCAATATACCATGTAAGCTGAAGCTCAGTGGTCTTGGATCACAATGTCATTTTTCATGTTTTTTTATATGATTGAATATGAGCTGAACATACCCTGCTGCTAAGACCAGGCCAATGACAACAAATATGTTACTGTACGAGCTGTTACATTACCAAAATGGCTCAGCAAATACCTTTCCATTTTTATCTAAATTCTAGGTAGCTTTTGTCCATACTAACACGAGACCATAGTTTCTGAGTATCTCGTGAGGGCCTATCTGCAGAAAGGTTATCCTGCAGCTCCACAAAGGCAAAGCTTGCCACGTCCTCACATTTTTGCACAAGGGCATTGAGTGGTGCTCAGTAACACCACTGTGGAAACACTGGGTAATTTTGCATATTTGGTATTCTTTACACAGGAGTGCTCCAAGTCTGGGAAATGAGATCAGGATCAAATAGCATTAGCATTAAGAGAAATAAAAACCCCCCACAGTGACACACAGGGAAGCCAAAAGAATTTAGGAAGCCATAGTGCCCTGGTGCATGTTCTCCATCAAAAATATCCTAATAAAGAGATCCTTTTCTATTTGATCCAATAGAGGAGTCCAGTCTCCAGGCAGGCACGATGTGGTAGCCCTGGCAAGCAGTAAGTACCTGAGCTGCGATGTGCTGCATGTCCTGGCTTAGGGCACGTGCTGCTTTTTCTCCAACCAAGATGTGGGAGTGACAGGCGGCATGTGTCCCATGTAGCACCACAACCCTTCCTGCCCCAAGCTACAGGAGAGCTGCCATCACAGATCTGCAGAAGGCAGCAACTGCAGTTTGTGAGGAGCGGGTTCCACCCCTTCTGTGAACCAGTCTGAAGATGAAAAGTGCTGTGTAAGCACCAGCCATTATTGTTACTGGCAGAGCTGTGTGGGGACGTCTGCACGCAGCGCCTGTGGGGTTGGCTAACTACTAACCAGTGTGGAATCTTTACTCTTAGAAGCACCAAGCAATATTCCCCAAACATATTGCCATTTGCAAAAGAAGGAGTCAATTTGACAACAAAGTCTTCCAGTGACTAAATGGCCAGTGTACGGCTGGCATTAAATAGCTGGCAGAAATTTTATCATAAGCATTACTATCAGGCCACTATATCTCAGCTGTAAAAACTTGCTCCAGGCTGATATTTGGCAAACAAGACCCAGCAAGATAGTATTTTTTTAAACACATTATCCTATTTGAGTAATCTACAGACATGTAAATCAAGAAATCTGCAAGTGTGGGCCCCACTGACACCTTTGCTGGGTCTTCTCTGCTGATGTGATGACCATCAGGAGAAGTGAGCACCCGGACTTCCCTTTTACCTCCAGGTGCCCTGAATGGTTCGCCTAAAAATGCTGGAGAGGTACAAGGCAGAGCAGACAAGCTGCAGTCAGTGAGGAAACCCAGAGAAGAGTTTCTCCAGGAGAAAAGCAAATCTTGAGAAAGCACACATAGCAAGATACCAATAAACTTTGTACAGAGGCAAACAAGAGCAGCTGCTGAAAACTCCCAGAGTCCTACCTAGCCATATACATGCCTCCTTCCAGATCTGTAATAGGCAACTTTTCCATATAAATGAAAGAAAAAATTGCACCTATTTCTATCTCAGAGGAAACGTCTGCTGTTGCTTCAAAATTAAAACAGCTTCTTGGTCATCATGCCATAACACTGCACTGACTACACAGTCCTCTTGTGTTTCAAAAGGTCTCCTGTGGACTCCACCACATCTGACAAATGCTTTGGTGGAAAACACGTCAACTACTGGCCCTTCTGAAATTTCCAGATCTGTGCTGAATATCCCCAGGACAAATAAGCAGTTAAATGCAACAGGGCTGAAAAACTCAACACTGAACAAACAGTAGCAGCTCTTCGTATATCCATGCTAAAGTAGTCAGGATTTATAGTCAGAAATACTCTTTTTATTGATTTCATTATTAAAAGTCTGTTACAGCTAAGGTTTTTTTAAAATGCTGAATCTCATTTCCAAATGCCCTGAGGGAACAACAGCCACAACAATAAAATTAGGAACCCATTACTGAAGAGAAGATAAAATTAGAATAACTAAGCTCAACAGTATACAGGGAAAATGTAGTGTTAAAATGTATGAGGTAAAATGCTTTCTAACTGTCTCACTGTTAATCTTCATTTTGTCCTTGGAAGGAGCAAGGGCAGAAATTTGTGACAAGCTACCATATTATTAAACAAAACTGTGTTTTGTGCAAGTTACATGCCAAATCAGTGTGTTTTCTCAGTATGGTTAAAGCCAAAGAAGCTTAATAAGGTATTTTTAATTAACAAATTTTTTCAGGACTGTGATTCAGGGAAATACTGAGAAAATAGATGGTTTACTTTTCAGTCCTACTTACACAGGAAAACTGGAGAGATACCTCAAGTGAGAGAGATTCTTCAACAAGCGTAGAGAAGCTACTGCTATTGCACCTACCACCTTCACGGCAAAAGCAACAGAAGATGACAGGTATCCACCTACCTGTACTAGGGCAACTACTCAGATACTTTGTAGTGAAATTTCCTAAGGTAGGCAGGATTAATGTTTCAGAGCATACACACTACCATGCCCTGGATTCAAGTTAGGCTTCGCTTATCACTCCTGAACAGGTATCTTCAGGAGATGGACACTCTCCCACTGCCTGTACAGAGGGCACAAACAGGTTGCACAGGCTGGGGAGTGACAGTTGCTTCTCGCAATCACTTTGAAAAATGCATTCCCTTTATTTTTCTGGAGAAAAAAAAGAAACCACGTATTTCTAAAACCAGAACTGTGTTGTAATATCCAAAACAGAATAAGAGGGGCAGGGGGTTGTTGCAGTCTGCTCTTTCTTCCCACAAGCAGTTACTCCCTCCTTCCTACAGCTCTTCCAGCCTCAAACATGTGGCTGTCATAAACTCTTTAAAGGAATATTGTCAAATACATTCACCAAACATTCTGACCTCAATTTAAAAGAATCATTCAATTATAAAAAATAATGGTAACGAAAATACTCCGGTTAGAGCATTGCTTCACATTAGTGAACAGCTCATTTGCTATTCCCGGGTATTAGAGTTGACCTCAGTGCCTTTGCAATAGATATTTTTAAATAAAGGTTAAAGAACTTGTTTGTGTTATGTTACGTACTCAAAATGTCTGTGGAAAGAACAAGCATCTTCTTATGGTAGTGTCTATAGGTCTTGAAATGAGCAGACAGACCAAATACACATGGGTTTCACAGACTGTTCTCCAGCAAAAATCTCCACATATGAGCTGACTCCTTATCTCCACTTCAATCAAATGAGCTTATTGTTAAAGTTTTACAAAGCAACCCAGCAGCAAGGTGAAAGATGAAGAGATTATTGAATAATAGATAAGAATATTTTTAGTCAGCTCAGATGTATTCATGCATCTGAGAAAGCACCAGGAAAAAGCCCTCAGAAAGGCACTGGCTGAACTCCAGAAAAAGCAAACTGACCATCAGCATCCTGCAAGGGCTGGGGGCTCTTTGAGGCCAGGGTGCTAGGCCCTCCTCATGGAAGGTGGCAGGGTAGAGCCCAGAACAGGGATGCCAAGGCAGCCCTCGCTCCAGGCACTGGACACCTCCCTGGGAATGGGGACAGAGGCCCACAGGTGGGCCCAGCACAGGGAGCCCACAGCAGGGCAGGGCTGTGGGGAGCTGGAGACCATCCCAGTTGCAGCAACACTGGGGCAGGGACCAACAGCCACAGGGACTGAAATAGGGTCCTGGGCTGTAGGGAGCCCCAGGGGTGGGGGCAGAGTCAGTCAGGGCTGAGGATGCCCTCAGGGCCCTGACACTGTCATGCAGAGGTGCAGAATTACTAACAAAAAAAATTTCTCGGTCTTTCTGCTCCTGGAATTTACGAAGATAATATTTTATGCTTCCACTTATAGCTTTATAAGCTCAGCAATCCTGTCCTTAAACATGCAGCATCTGGAACTCTAAATCCATTCCTAAGGTCACTCCTTCCCATCAGAATTTGTACCATGTTGTTACATGCAGGGGCAACAAAGAATTTGTAATACTGTGGAAAGGGCCTTCCCCACACGCAAGGGAAGGAAACTACCAAACAGTCTCATTCCAGTGCTATTCTGCTTCTTACCCTGCATCCTTTAACCGAGCAAGAATCATTGCTCCATTATTATGATCTGAAGAAACAAAGATTTTTTAAAAGGTCTTTTCAACTGCCTGAGCCAGCCCTTTCCCTGTTGTTTTTCCCTTTTAATGAAGATCACAGGGTGGCTGACATCTTTGATCTCACCACAAATTCTGAGAGCCTCTGAAGAAGTGGAGGTATAATAACATAATTCACTTAAAAGCTAGGGAGATACTGACTAAAACTGCATCTACGGAAATAAAGTACCAGTGAATAATGAATAATCATTTGGATATTCAGAACGTCATTAATTAAAAAATATTTCTGAAAGGAACTGGTTCATGCTAAATCAGACTTGACATTTAGTCTAGCATCAGAGTCCTTGCAGATAGTTCATCCTCAACACTGACTGCGGAACAGAAAAGCATTTACCTTACCTCCTGTACAACTTTGAGACTATATGCAGTAGTGGGGTAGGAAATCTTTTAAAAGACAGCTGTAAATGGGATACTTATCTCAGTAGTATGCAGGAAGCACAGTCCATTACCGTGTGATGGTACGACAGTCCCAGAAATACTGTACCATGTGAAAAGACCCAAACTGTGGTCTTCTGAGGCAGGGACAGCCATAAGCCTGCAGCACCATGGAGCTCAGTGTTGTCTAATTCACCCTGGTTTTCTGAAAGGAAATGTTTGGTGAAATCCTTGCTCCCCTAGCTAGACTGCTGTAGGCAGCTGAGCTAACACGTTCAAAATTAGCTCAGATATGTTTAAGTTATACTTTGGGTCCTGGAGAAAAAGGGCAGATATGACCTGGTGCTTGAGGCTGCAGAAGAGATACAGCCCAGCATTTTTGGACCTCTGTCCAGAAAAGCATTTCAGCACACATGTAGCTGTAAGGCTCTGAACAGTCTTGGCAACTGCATTAGCTTAATAATGGTGAAGGATGTGGTAAGCTCCCTTCTGGACTGGGAATTGTCTCTGAAGGGTTTTATAAAAAGCAGTAGAGCCTCATGAAGCAGAAAACACCAGTTAGTTTCTCTTCTCTCCACCTGGATGCACTGGAACTAGGATGTTTTGGCATAAAACCCAGATGTATTAGAGCAAATGACAGAGCCTATCAAAGGCCCAGCACAGTCAGTTTTGGGGGGTACGGCTAGGTACAGAAAGGGCACTTGTCCCTTGGGCCAGGCAAGTCCAAGTGCCAGGTAACAGAAGTCAGGGTGAACACTGGCAGCCTGGGACAGGGAGCCAGCCCCACAGCATCTTTTTTTTGCGAGGACTTGACTAGGCTATTGTGCCATTGCAGTGTGCGGGGCTCTGAAGAATGCTGCAAGTGGCACAGCTTAATGAGAAAATAGTGGTAAATAATTGTGTGTAATATTTTCCTTTGGATGATAACCCTTTTCAAAAGAAACCCACAACAATCTCCTTCAAGGGAAGGAAGCTACATAAGAACCCCTCACAGAATTCCAGCCTGTACACATGCACACACACAAACACAGAGACTGGCGTGTTTATCCAATACAACCTCACATAGGATCTCACTTCAGATCTTGCAGATCACATGGAGGTGGATAGTCATCCACATGCAGATCCACTGCTTTTGCAGCTGTTTGGATCCACTGTCTTCATCTTCTGCTTCCCAGGTCCCTCAAAGTTAAGCTTCAGAGTGGCTAAAATACTGAAAATCTCCCTGCTTGCAGATGGCATCATTTGGAAATGGCTGTGTTAGCTGATCTTCACCCCTGTAATTGCACCATTTGACATCTGAATCTGTATTTTCATTTCTGGGGAATAATGCACATGCCTCAACTCCCTTCTCAGATGTGTCATCCCACTGCTATTCCTTTCTTCTCTAAGCTACAGTTTGGTATTCTTTTCAGTGAACACAAATGCAAATAAAGCAGTCCCCACTTTCTCCCACTCCCACATCTTCTCCCAGATCATCTGTTGTGCTGTGCCATCACAAATATTTGTGTGGTTACATGGTGAACCAGATAAGGGAACTGATCCAGCTGAGAAACAGCCCCTGGGGAAAAAAGGTCTGCAATTTTTCCAATATAGTTCCCCAGAAGGTCATACAAATGCTTGTGCTGCAATTGCAAAGGGGTTTCTGTAAGCACAGGAATAACTGACTAAAAGGAGGAAGGGGGAACTGTCTGCATTTTAAAGCAGGTCTGCTGGCCTTAATGTGGTGTCATGGTTTGGCATTTGCTTTCACCAGCATTTGTCCCCAGAAAGCGCATAGAACCCCCTGTTTCTGGGAGTAAATAGGCAAAGAGCAACCACAGGTTCCTCCTAAATGCTCAGGGAAAAGTTGTTTGCACAGCGCTATCTAATTATTGCCTGCATTTGAGGCCAAGACCATGATCTCCAAAACAGTGTCCTATACCTGAAGAAGAGATTTATCAACAACAAGCTCAGGGATCCTTTGGAGTCAACTGTTTCAGAGGCAAAGAGCCTAATTCTCCTCTCAATTCCTCTGGATTAGAGAAGTGATGAGACAGAATATTGCCTAGCTACCTATTCCGCGGCCCTATACTGTAAATGGGAGGAAGAAGTCTAGATGCATTACTATTGTTTGCATTTTATCCAAAAGACTTTTGAAAACCCCTCACCTCCCCATTTAACATTTTCTAATAAACTAAGCCTAAAACTAGAGCCAGAACATCCTAATTCCCACATTTCACTTCTTTTTGTCTCATTTTCTTTCTTCACAATAAAGTGACAGTTTCAGTGCCGATATTTCTCAGGACAGGTGTGACAATCTTTTGTGAGACACTTGAAAATTGTGGTTAAATACAAGCTTGCTGCTGAATAAAACTGCACAGAATACACAAATGTCTTTCCCTTGCCTCCTCCACTTCAAAAAAAAAGAGAGTCAAGAATTACTGTTTTTCTCCCTGCTGGTTTGTGGCGTGAGACAGAGAGGATACAAAACTAGCTGATCCCATAAGTGGAGGGCTGGCTACAAAGAGATCTCTTCTCTCCTTTTATTGTTTCCAGCAGCTGTACAATTAGCTTAAATTGTGGCTATCTTCCCGCCAGTGGGCTTAATGTATTCAGACTAAGGATAGTGGCTAAGGGAACATTACAATTACCTGACGAGATTGCAAATCATCAGTCTTCCCTGAAAGCATACACCATCGCTCACCCTTCGCTGAACTAGAAACACGAAGGCTGTATGTTATCATATGCTTGGGGACTTCCTTCACACAGAGCTTGGGGATAGAGCTTGGACACATACCCTGATGGACATATTTAGCTTGAGGCAGTTTGTCTAGCAAAGACTGGGGGGAACTGTGCACAAAGGTAACAGGAAGGGACTGATCCTGGTCATCTTTACTATTTGGGTACTTCTGCTAATTTTGGAGAAAGCCAAGCAGGACTTGGCAATGTAACAAACAAGAAGGCATTTTTAGACATTAAATGGGTTTGAACTCTAGGGATCCTAAAGAATGTAAAATCCATTGCTGGGCAGAGACTGAATAAGGGAGTCAGAGGCTTGTTTTTACTCTATCTTTTAGAAAGCCAACGAAAAGAGCTGCCTTTGAATTCTTCCTCCAGTTCAACTGCCAGTTCCCCAAATTCCATTCTGTCTCTTCTTCTGGTTGTAATAGTGTGGCTGCTGGAGTTGTAATGGTCTCAGCATAACCAAGGTGCCATTTGAAAGGACAGGTCCTAGTTTTTATTTAATTGTGTATTTTGGGGAAGAAAACCCCAGATTTTCAGACGCACAAGCTCATCTCCATGCCACTGAAAAGTCAGTGTGCTTAGAAGAGTGTCTGAGCTTTTTCTAGCTCTATCTGTCTAGTAGAAGATATGACACCTCACTTCAACACCTCTCTCCTCAATTTGATGCTTAGCAATCCCTTTCTCCAGTAAAGCCTCCTCTAACCCCACCTCCATTCTGACAGCATTTCCAGCCTTGTCTGGACCCACTGAGTTTTCATACCTTCATTTACACATTTCTTACCTTTCTTCTCACACTGCCCCGCCACCTCCTTAAGGCCTCACTGAGCAGATCCTCAGGATCCCCCACCCTTATTACACTGAAGCCCCTTTTGAAAGACCCCTGTCAGGCAGGAGCAGTTCCACAAAACTTTGTCTTCTGCAAAGAAAAGCCACCACAGCCAGAGCTGCTTTCTCTGCCAGGCACTGCCTGATAACTGCATGATGGGGCCATGCTGCTGACTGGACTGCTGCAGCTATCAGGAATTAAACTAACCCTCAGAAATATAATTCCTTTCAGCTTTGATCATTTCAGTGATAGGGTTCAATCCACTGCCTGGCATCCAGTCACTGAAGCAGAGACAGGGGGATGAAGTAGAGCTGGGAATGAAAGGCTGAGCATAGGGCAGAGGAAATTAGTAGGTTGAAGACAAGAACTTCTTAGGGTACCTGTGCACTGCAAAGAATGCCAGTGAGTCTTCTCAGTAGCAAGGCAGCAGCCACATATAACAGGAAGTACTTTTCCCTGTGGTACATAATAACAGAGTGTTTTGTGAGCTTCGTCTGCAGCTGTTGTGTAGAAAGTGCAGGAACGTTCTGCGATATTTTTAATGTTGTGTCGTTAAGTGTTCTCCAGTTCTGCATGACTGGTCAAAAGGGACAGGAACAGGTTAGGACCCTGATGAATAAGAAGAAAAGCAAAGGAAGGAAAATTCTCATGTATTTGCCTCAATGGGCCATCAAGAACTGCAGGGGCCAGGGCTGTAAACACATGCACAGGCTGGCAGCACAGTGAGGACCCACTGGGCTCTGGTTCTGTTACCCACACAGACATTGCGTATGAATTTAGTTAGGCCTTTTGATTAGCCTAAGAACCTTTAATCAAGAATTGGCTGCCCATGAAGAAGAGACACTGAAAAACATATAAACCAAATGGAATTAGAGATTACATTGTTTATATGTAGTTTTGTATTGTCAGCTAAACAATAATTAGTGCTCTCCATAAGTGAACTGGCTTCATTATACTACTAAAATTCATTCCCATAGGTCAAAAAGTCCCTGGCCCAGGGCAGATCAGGCCCTTAAAGCATGTGCAGTAGTGGAAGTATGGAGTCAGTAATATTATAACTGTATGGAAATTACTAACCAAGTAAATTACTCACTGTAAAGAGGATGGGCTTATAAATTACTAACTTTGTAATAAATACAACACAGAGAGTTTCATTTGGTGTGCTTGACTTGTGGGAAACTGCCAAGCACCCAGCCTTGTGCAACTCTTAAATTACTCAGCCATGTTTCTCCCAAGTGTGTGAGAACTGGACTTACTGCACGCCGAGTAACAAATCCACTTTTTCAGATGACAGTTCTGCAACCAAAGTGAAGACGGAAGAAAGAACCCTGAAAGAATAGTGCTGGAGAAAGAAAGAATTTCTAGCAATGCTCTTCAGAACAGCAGATCTCCCCATAGTCAAGCTGAAGTGAGGTCTAAGAGTGCCTTATATAGATAGGATGAAAGGAGAAAAATAATGCCCCAGGCTTCTGCCTAGCACAGAGCGCATGGACATTTGAACTGCTGATGAATCAACATGAATCAGCCCTATTATACCACAGACCATAGCTGTGATGTAAACTGAGGTGATGCAGCAGCTGACTCAGAGGCACCTTGTACGTCCAGGGTGAGGCACAGAGCTGGGGACAGCGAGCTGTCAGCCATCCCCAAATAAACTCATAAAGCTTGGGCAACAGGCCCAAGGGATTTTGCCCTCTCTAGTTCAAATAACCAATATGTATCATGCCAGCCTGTGATGTGCAAAGGCTCACTGACTCCCTTTAAAAGAGCAAGTCCTCCTTCAGGATTGATTTGTCTCACCAGTGAGGTCAGTGACTACAAGTAAAGGTGCTGTGTCTACAGCCTGGCTGACCATACTTAAGGGAGATGGGCTGGTCGTTACATAGGATATTCTGTGAGGACTGGCTAAAGGGTAACCAGGGACATGTGTAAAGATTTGTGTCACTTAGCAAGAGCTGCTTGAAAGGACATAAACAGAAATCTAAGAGACAATGCAATAGATGAGCTGAGCCTTTAAAAAACAGCTCTGAGCAAGGCTTGCCTTGTGAACCTCTCCACAGACATCCAGCAGCAGAGCCACATAAGGCAGCAAACCACACAGCAAAATAATAAAGAACACATAATATTTCAGTGGCATCAGTTTCCCAGTCCAGTTGCTCACATGGTGATATGAACAGCTGCGTAGGCAGAGATTAAAGGGTATCTGGCTTGAGATCTCAGCTGGAATCAGGTCTCCCACCAGGGAATTCCCCTTGAGACTGAATCCCTGAGCTGCACAAGAAGTCTTGACCCTCCACTATCCTTCTCTGAAGTGCAGTTTCTCTAAAATATCTCTCGTAGGCTGCAGATAATAATTTGCTGTCAGCTTGTAAGGAATGCAACTTCTGTAAGGAATGCAACTTACATGCCTCTCTCTGTGACATATGCATGCAAGAAATACAGGCAGAGCTGTCACAAGATTTGGGATCATTCCTCTCTCAGACTACCCTACCACGGTGCTTATTCCTGCCTTTCACACTCCTACTAACTGCCATCGGGACCTGCAGGCCCTGTGTCTGGGCAGCAACAGCTACTGGCATGCCCTTACACATCACCCTGGCTGTAAGCTCCCCAAGTTATGACACCCTTCATGGGAGTACTTGCATAGCAGATGTCCCTCTTGGCCTGCCTCTGGCCACAGCTCCGCATGTCAGTATGCTTCTGGCCTTCCTGACCACAAACCACTCTCTTCAGTATGGATCAGATCCAGATAGAGCTGAACATGTTCACATTAATAACAGGATGAGGCACTCAAGATTCCCATGTTAAACCTGGACACAAACAAGGCCTGCAGTAAACCAGGGATGAGTTTCATTTCACTAAAACTTTGGATGCCTTTATTGTAAACATGCAAAACCTGAGCTAGTTGTCCAGACAACTTTTTTTACTGTAGTGGAGAAGCACAACTCATCTGAATTAATTTATATACCTACCTGAGAATGGGATGGGTCATATACTGCTAAGTACTAATTCCTCACCATTAAATCTATCAGTCAATCCCATTCTAGATGTCAAACAAGTGGATCTGTATTTGCTTGCACATTTCTTACAAATACCCACTTGGATATATTTATATCAGCCTGGAACCGATATATTTCAGTTTCATTCGCATAGTTGGAGATGATTCTTACTTAAACATAGCAAAACTTTAGAATTAGGTCTCCCACCTATACTTTCATGAATATTAAAAAGTATTTTATTTTATTTTAATTGAAATTATGCAGGCTGCTGAAAAAGTAAGCTACAGCACTCTGAGTGCTGGACACAGTGCTGCTCTTTGTGCAGTACACTGCAGTCTCTTTTAATATTATCTCATTGGAAAGCAGCAGGAGTTGATAGAGCTGGAATGCCAGGGGGGACACCACAGACAGGTGGGGACTGCAGACTTCAGCACTTTACTGCAGCTAGGGGGGGGCCTACCTTGTCTTTCGCTCCCTCTGCATCTTGTGCATGAGGCTGGGCACCCGGAAAGGAACATCACTCCCAACAACAGCATCACCACGGGGAAGAAGGAAACAGAGGTCTATATTCAACATAGCTATGCAATCTACTACCAACAGACGGTGGCCCTGATCCTAAGAGATGATAGATGGCTTTCAGGTATAGTCCTGCACCACAGGAGGCACTGCCTGCTTTATCATTGCCTATGGAAGAACAGGCTCAGTAGTAGCAGGTGTATCACAGAGAGTGTGACAGTGGTGCAGGTAGAGGGTTGTCTAGTATTTCTACCTAGCCATCATCCTTTTAGCTTTCACATCATTTACAACTGAGCTGTAACAAATCAAAATACAACAGCCTTTACGCTGTGACACATTTGCAATTCTCATTTAGGTCAAAGCAGAAAAGAATAAAGAAAAATTGCAATAGCATTCTTCTTACTAAATCAAAATTGGGTGGGCCTGGCTTTTACTATGTCGAGCATACCAGATGGTTACAGGGACTCTACCTCTGTGGGACAGCACCGATCTTAGCTTGTGTTCATGCTTTTGAAAAAAATGCATGCAACAGCATGACAGAGTCAACAGATCCCCTAAAGAGGATTTAAATTTGAATCATAGCACAGAATAATTGAGGCTGGAAAGGATCTCTAGAGCTCACCTAGTCCAATCCCCTGCTCAGAGCAGGTCCATTGCCAGCACTGTATCAGGTCATTTGATCATCTTTGGCCTTGCTCACAGAGCACTTTCCTGGGATTGATGCATTTGCCAGCTGAGGCTGTTCCTACTTCACCTCCAGTCCTGGTTCTCACAGTTCCCTCCCAGCATAAACATTTATGTAGTCTCCTAAGGAAGTGATTCAGCTGAAATATGATCTGCATTTCCAATATAATAATCCTTTTTTTTCAGATGAAACAGTTCACCAGTCCAACTTATTCTGCAATCCTCCTCACAACTATGCTAGCATGTTGGAGGGAAAGCCAGATGAGGACAAGCAGCCAAGAGGAGGATGAGAAAGGAGGAGGAAAGAGCAAGGAAAATGCCTGACTGAGCCAGAGCTGAAGATTAATGAATTCTATGCCAAGCCCAACCCTCAGAGAAGCAAGATTCAATTCCTGTTCAAGCTCCTTCACAACTACAATTTACTCTTCTGTACAAGGGGAAGGTAGCTGACTTCAGAGTGTTTGCAGATAGAAGGCATGACAGTTATTGCTTATTGACTATATTCATACCCACCAAACTTACTGGAAAACTCTACCAAATGTATAGGAACCGGGTGAATCTGTACATCTGTTAGAAAGGACAAGCAAGCATAAAGTTGGGCTAAACAGAGTATAAAAGAAATAAAATGTTCCAACTGAAATAGACAGACTGGCTGAGCTACAGAACCTGTGGTGTCTCCACCCAACATCTTGTGGAAAGGCACTTTTTTCAGAATTAGATCAAGCCTGAACAAAGCTGGAATGAACTCACCTACCTTGGCTCCAGCTTTCCCATTCTCACAACTTTTCCATATTTGTCAAAAGGATTCAAAATGTTACTCAAAATAACCAACAAGGAGACAAACCACTGAGCAAAATAATCTGAGTAAATTCCAGAGTAGTACTAGATTGCTACTGATGTGCTGAAAATTCAGGTAACTGATCCTCATTAGTGCTACTACCAACATTCAGAAAAGACCTGATTCATCCCATGTAGCAGTAGGTATTTAATGCAGACATCTGAGTTGGAAGCCAGATCACAATAGTCTCTCTGTGTAGTCCATGAAGAGTAACAAGCACCCCCCGAAGACAATTCGTCCTGACATCTAACTTATCATTTCCATATAAGCCCATCAGAGGTCAAGACTGCCCTCTGAGCACTACTCAAACCCTCATGCTCATCACCAATCAGTGAGAGCCTAGGTGTACTGCCCTGTCACTTTTGAGTCCAATCTCAGCCTCTCATTTCTACTGTCTCATGTTCAAAACACAACTTGAAAACCAAATACAGATTAAACTAAAATTTGAGTTGCCAGAGACTATGCTTACTAAAACCAACCCAATGTTGAAACTTGAGCTTATTTTAAAACTACATGATTGACACCGCTCTGTACGGATTTCAGAGTACAATATTCCCATACAGATTCAGCAGAAGCTGAATCAACTAGTCCTAGCTCTCATTGTTTCACTGACTTTAATATTAACTATACCCCTATAAAGAATCACAGAATCACAAAATTTCTGAGGCTGGAATAGACCTCCAAGATAATCAAGTCCAGACTTCCAGTACTACCAAAAGGGGATGTATGAAAAAGCTCCTGTCTCCTAACTGCCTAATTCATTTCAGCACATGTACCACATAACTAGTATAGAAAAGCTGCCTTATCAGGAAGGAGTGTCTTTAGCTAGAACCCTGTACCAAACCTTTAGCCTCTGCCTACAGCTGTATCACTGATTACAGGTTCAAGCTGAAGCGTGACTAAGGAAAGCCACAGCCCAAAGATATCCAAGTACATAATAGACACAATAAACGTGTATACAGACTCACATAAACTAAACTCTGTACTGACAATATTTCTCACAGTTAATAGCAATTCCTTTTTAAAATAGAAAACAGTATTTACAATTAATATGATGCCTTCCTAAAGTATTAAGAGTAACTTAATTTTCTAGGACTGATTCTATGGACAAGAAAAGGGAAAATGTCCTAATTCTACTTCTCTGCTAAGTCCCATCCTGCAAATTGCTGCCTTATTCAGAAAGACAAACTCACCCTGATAATTATAAATTCTTCTCCCCCAATTAGGCAACGGAAATAATAACAAATGACTTAATCAGAGCTAAATAGCACAGCTTGTATTGTGGATACCAAGTATTCCATACTGCAAACATAATCACAGAATATGAGCAAGGACAGCACAGTCCGTTGGCACAAACTCCTCAGGCAGAAGAGGCTGCATTCACTGGGCAAGATGCAGCCAATTAAAAAAAAATATCTGGGACTAATATGAAATGCAATTAATATATGCATCATTCAGAAGCTTTCAGCTTCAGTGTGTTACTTTATTTTCAAGATGCTATATGAGGATCTTGAAAATAAAGTTTTCTGTTTTCTGCCTTTGTACCATGCTACTAAAAGATTTTAGACTATAGGTAATTAAAGGGAACTCAGCAAGACCTGGAAGTAGAATATTTCTGACTTACTCTAAATGTGTGCAAAGTGGAAGACCAGACTGAAAGCTGATGATGCTGCTTTTAAACAGGTCACAGTATCACAGAATTGCTGGAGCTGGAAGAGAGATCATTTAGAGATCATCTAGTCCATCCCCTCCAAAGCAGGTTTTCCTAGAGCACATCACACAGGATTGCATCCAAGTGGGTTTTGAAAGTCTCCAGAAAAGGAGACTCCACAACCTCCCTGGGCAGCCTGTTCCAGAGCTTCATCATCCTCACAGTAAAGAGGTTTTTCCTCATATTTAGATGAAAGCTGAGTGTCATGTACAGTCTGCAGAGTGACTTTGAAGTGTCACATGATTATAACGTAGAAACAGGCTAATCTTTGGTGCATGTTAGCTTGAGGCTTTCAAAAAGCATTATATATTTCATGTTACTAATCCTGACTACCAAGAAAAATTTAATAAAAACTCCGATTATGAATATATTGAACATGGTTTTGCACTTTGAAATCCAAGTGCTAGCACATTTAGCTTAGAATTTAGAAGATTCTGGCAGCTAACTAGTCAGACTAGAGCAGGGCAGCAACACGTAGAAGGCAACTTCCATTTTACTCTCCAGCTAGATTATTTGCAATAATTCATGGATGAAAGGCCAGAAGAAGGATACTGAACCTGCCTTTGCAGTGCAGTATTAAAATACCCCTGTATGCTCATAAGCAGATGTACAGTTACCATATAAGAGCAGGAATAAAGAGGGAGGAAGACAAATTAGTTTCATCTTCTGGTAAGGATGAATGGCCACCAGTGCAGACACTGACCTCTGGTTTGTGACGCCTGACTCCAATTCCTTGCTGTGCTCCAACTAATCTGTGTAGCACCGGGAGACCCACTGATTGTCTCTGTGCCTTCTCCTGTAAAATGACAATAGCAGACCACTGTTACTCCATGGGTGTGGCCTAAGGAAGCCTGGTGAGAGAGAGAGAGAGGTGCTGAGATGCTACAAGTATAGCCAGATGTGTAGAGGAGAAGATTTAACAGCTGGTTGCCTTAGGATGCAATGGTCCTGCTCCTCCACTTCCCTTCTCTCTTTTCCCTGCCTGCATCTCCATTCCCAACCACACAGCTTCAGTTCCTCTCTTACGTGACTTCTGATGGTTTCTCTGTAGGATAAAGCCAATTCAACTTACTAAGCGGCAAAAAGCTATACACTGTTTCTGTTTTGGGGTTATTTTAGTGCTGCCAAGTTGAGTCAGGTCACTGTACAGTTAGATGAGTCCTAGAGACAGTGGAGAGGACAGCCAGAACTCTGCAGCCTGCAGAGGATGGAATAGAGCAGGGGAGAGCCCTTGACCAGTGGGCACCTCATGTAGCAGTGCACAGGTACAGAGAAAAGCAGCAGCTGGTTATCACAAGGAGTGGTGATCAAGGCCTGGTCCAGCACAGACACCAGAGCTCCAAGAGACTGCAAGAGGTTGACAAAAAGGTCACGATCATTATAATGGAGCTGGAGCTCTATATTATTTTTTTAGCAAATGAGACTGAAACTGTAGCAGCCAAAAATATAGGCAGGGAAGTTTACTGCCAGCTAAGAGGAATACACTCTCGCTCTCCCTCAACATAGAACTTATCAAGTCTTGGTTTCAATGGACTGTACAGAGCTACCCCACCTTGATACTGTTATTCAGTTTGCTTGCAAATAATACCATTTTCTGAATCTATTTTGATTTCATAACATGCTTCAAGGACAGCCTGTGCATTTGAATAATAGGGTACCAGGTGGCCACCTTCAGCAAGACAAAGCTTCGGGTCTGTGCAGCAGAACATAGTAAAGACATTATTTGTTGAGTGGATGCCCTTGCATCCAGTGGGGCCCAACAGAATATCGTGGGTTACACTGAGGATTGTTGTTAGCTTTGGACTAGTATTCCACTAAATTGTAACCATTGTGTAATAATAAATGTGTGGCATTTGTGTGCTTTGGTATGCTTGTCCCCCTTTCAGAATGGAAGAGCTTTTTAAGTTTGATTGCTGTGAAAGCTAAGGCTGCCCCCATTTGATGTACAGAGGCTTCCTAAATCTGAAGCACACCGTGCACCTTGCTGTGGGGGACTGCGATTGTATTCCTGATCACCTCTGACTCCGTCCATAAGAGGGCAGTGATATGCATCTACAAGACATCTACCATCCCCCTGAGTGTTGGGATAAGACATGGGTAAATACAGTTAAAAGTATGACCACTTCTGCAGAAAACAGCAAGGATGGGCATGAGCATCCTTGGCATCACCTCTGCCCACCTTTCACTTGCCACCCCGAGTGACTAAGACTTCATTTAAAGCATAAACGCCGAGGAACCACTGTCAGCACTCATTTGGAGCACAGTCTGTGCTCATGACTGGCTCTGCAACCAGGTGTCCTAATTGCTCTGCTACCAGGCCCCTGTGGGCTGACAGAAATTACGTTATCGATGGCTGGCTAAAGCTGTTGGAAGCTGTGAATCAGATTTATTAAAAAGAAAAATGCACCACCTTGAAGAAGAATGTATACTTTATCTTTCATGGTACCTTCCCTGCGCTATTTATCTCCAAGTGTGGTAGTGAATTAAGTTACACTGTGTGAAGAAGGCAGTCAGATCATAAACCCTATAAATACTCCTACCCAATGTGATTAACAGAGGGAGGGAATGCAACTCTTCACGTCTGCGATACACATTCTTTCTGAACATCTGGAACAATGGTGATTACACTTTGTTTTCTCATTTAAAAAAGAAAAATAAGAATATTGTCCATCAAGTTTCAAGAGTAGATCAACCAGCCCTTCACTCCCAAGAGAATTCCAAAATATCAGCATTCAAAGAGCAGAAAGTACACCTAGCAATATGTGCTGCAAAGTTCCATGTACACTAGAAGGGCAATGAATAAATGATCATAACAATAAAGCTGTCTTGCATGTTAATAACCGTTCACCTTGATGTTTGAATTTAATAAGCACTATTTCCCACTGTACATCAGTTTTGATTCGCATGTGATAATGCCAAATCATGAGGCGGTACACTGATGATCATAACATAATGGTACAAGGAATGGGACATGAAAACTGGAGAAGGACAATTTAGAAGAACAAAAGAAATAAAAATATACTCCTGGGAAATGAAACTAACAGAAATAAGTGTCCATGATATTTCACAGAAGACTTTGAGGCAATTTATTAGTTGTTTAAAAATGTATATAGAAAGGCTAAGCAGCATCAACTGAGTTTGGGCACCTCCCAGGCAAGCAATTCTCATGATATCCAGCAGAGAGGGAGAGGATCCTTCACTGGCTAATCAGGACTCTCAGGTGTTTACAGTTGCCTTGTCCAAGGGCCTCACTCTCTGCTACCTCCAGAGGAAGCTGAGGGAGCCTGGGTGGCTGATGTGGTGACTGAGACCACAGGATTCAACAGCTGGGCTGGCTAAGACATTATAAATACCTGTCCAACCTATCTAGTGCTGGGGAAGCGTGCCTTTCCTCTCCTGCCTGATACTGCACAGTTGTTATATTATTCACACATTATTTCTCAAATAAAAGGTTTTGAAATTAACTCTGTTGTTTTCCTTTGGGGTTGTTCGTTTTTTACCATTTTCTGAAGAGCAACATAACTTAAAAAACATACAGTGCAGCAAAGAGCCTAGTAATTTGAGAGGCAGGATGAAATAAGTCTTTAAAGGGTAGTTACATTTTTCCCTGACGTAGCAGCCTACAGGAACTTAGGCTTTCACTGCCTTCCATCAGGCAGCTTAAGAAACTCCAGATACTTTGCAGAGAAAGGAAGACAAAAAGTGATGTCTTTGGTTTTTTGGGGATTTTTTTTTTAGGAGCTAAATAATTCCCAGAAATGTGTTTAACTTGCTATTTTTCAGAAAGTTTTAGTATGGTTATAGAACTTCTTATAAAAATTGCATTTTCTGCCCCCTTCCAAATCTTTGGTTGGTTGTTTTATCTAACACATCAAAAAATCCTGGTGGAGCTAGTTTTATTCTAAGTTGGCTGCTCCACTGGGGCTGAACAAACAGCTCTAAACCATGTCTCCCAGTCCATCATAAATGTCACTATCTAAAACCCAGAAGCATGTTCCTCTAATATTTGGAAGTGTATGGAACCAACTGCATAGAATAATGGCCAGCTTTGTATCTTGAGCTATCACACAGAGACAGCAAAAGAAATAAAATGTGCTGTCTCAAGATAAATGCAGGCAAAGGAGAAAGAGAAGAAAACTGGAGAAGTCAAGTGGGCCAAGGTGGACAGCACACCGCAAGGAGCAACAATAACAGTGCAGCATCCATCCTGCTTTACAGATGAGCTACCTCACTCTTGTAATTTATACAGATTCACATTTTAGAGTTCCATACTCCCCCTTGGTGGTGAGAATACCAAAATCTAGCACAACGAAACAGATGCTCAGGTAATGGCCTAAGCAGGCAACCATGTAGAGTCACTAAGGGTTGCTATGCTCTTTAGAGCAGGGACAGATGGCAACACAGAAGTGATTGGAAACATAAGCCTTTATATTCCCTTCTGAGCACTACTCAGTCTGGCTGGTTTGTAGTTCACTCCTGTCCAAACCAGTTGCATTCTCTGGATGTCACCTTTTGCCAGATGTCACCAAAAGCCAAATAGCATTATTCCTGTCCCTTTTACTCTTCATATCCATTCCCTTACCGTTCATGCATTTTTCACTGATTATCTATACCAACGTGGTCTGAAAAAAAACAATTAATTTGATTTGGTTTTACCAACTCTGTGCCATTCCTATTCTGCTAATAATTGCTCCAAGGAATAATATTCAGCAGAATGGATTTTATATAGCATGTTGCCAGCAGTAGGTGCTGTGTAACGTTGTTAAAGAGACAGTGTATATTCCACTACAGCTAAGGCTGTTATGCCTGATCTCAGGTGACTGAAACAAAGGTTTTCATCACCAGCTTTCCATTCAGGTATTGTTATTGTAATAAAGACTATTTTTTTTTTTCCAAACAATACCAGTTTGATAAATACATTATCTGTTATTGCATATAAATGCATCCAATGTAGATTTTTCTGGGGTTTTAAGCTATTTTATAGCACATTCTTCTTTCTCTCTCTTTCAGATTATCCTATTTTTTATGTCTTTTTGGACAGGATAATAAATGATTTCAAATATTAGGAATGCTTTTTCTTAGTTCTCTATTTTCTATATTGTGTCTAGATTAATTTTTTTTTTTTAAAAAAAAGCGTCCTGTAAGCCCGAAAACCGACACTGCCACCGAAGTGAAACTGAGTAGCAAGCTTTTTAAAATACTTCTCAAATGTTGTTTTAAGCTGGAAGCAGGACTACACTGTTTTTCTTGGCACATCTTGTTGCCTCTGAAATACACATACCACTATTCTTGATATGTTCTTGTTTTCCTTGCATTTTATTTTAATAAGATGTGACCCTTGGGAATGCATGGTGAGCTCCTTTTCATAGGGTGGCTCCATCATCTAAGTGTGGCATCTTTCCACTGCCAACTGTGTAATATATATTTTTGTTAAGTGTTTAGTTAAGATTCAGAAATGTTCACACACCTAAGTAAGTGCCACAGACTTTGACACCAGATGTAATATCTAGTGGTAACTCCAGAAAATATTAAAAATCAAGTGTTGGTTTTTTTGGGTTTGTTTTTTTTTTTTTTTTTTTTTTTTCAGAGGACCCAGGTAAGCAAGTCTTGAAGTTGTTTAAATAAAGTAAAAACCTTCTTGAAACAGCCTCACTGAATTCAGATTTAATCTCTCCATTATGAGTTGTTCAGAAATATTCTAAGACCCAACACTCTGTTCTAAGAGAATTCTGCAAAAAGCAGTTTCACTAATTTGGTTAACAGATAGCAATGTGGAGAGAAGAATGACAGGGAGAAAATGGGTTTATAAAGATGGGTGTATATGATAAGAAGACAGTAACAATATGACTTATACAATTTAAAAATGCTGTCCCTTAAATTTACAAGTCTTGTGATTTTTAAGTCAGTATCAGGATTCTTTGCAGGGTCAAACTGTTAACCTTACAGTGATTGGGATGTATGTACTGAAAAGAACTCATTGCTTACAGATGGTAAGCAGTCCATGCAGTGCATTGGTCATTGGTCTATGTAGGTTGTTTGGAACAAATAGTTACATTAGTCCTCACAGATCCTTTCAGTTGCTGATACAGCTTAGAGGCTGAAAAATTTCTATGGTCTCAAAAATATTCAAAATAAAATCAGTCTGTACTGGCAGAAAAATTAAATACTTGTCAGGAAAACTCCAGAACTTTCAGTGGATGTGACAGTCACACCATTCATCCAGCTTGCTGGCAGCTCATGTTCAAATCCACTATTGACAACCTTCCATTATTCCATAGTGCTTGAGGATCTCTTGAACAAAAAAAAAAAAGAGTTATTATTTCAGGAATTGTTATGATGTTTGAGTCCATTTATACTTCGGCATACTTTCAAATAATTCAGCTTCTAGTTTCTTCCCCGTTTGCTTGATCCAAATATAGTACAGACCACTATAATACAAAAGTATATTGCTTCACTTAGATTCAAACTTCTTGGACATCCACTTCATTTGTAAATCTTGTGTGTTTTCCTGTGTATCAGTCCCAAGTTCAGATTCTCTTGGAATTTTACAACATTTATTAGAGAATTTTATCTTCCTATTGCACACCTCCGAAGCTTAGTCTTCCTTCCCCTTTTTTTCTTCATTTTCTCCAAATAAACTGAAATTAATAGTTAATGTTGCTATTCATGAAGAGAACAGATTTCAGAGTTCTATGACATGGCAGAAAACCAGAAAAACTGTCCTTCTTGCATAAGCTATATATATATAGTATGTTAAATTTCGTATAGAGAAAACAAACCTTTCAGGTTCTCGGCAACCTAATTCTATCACTTCTTGCAGATGAAATAAGATGGCTCATGGTGGTAGGAGGGCAGAAAAGAAGAGCAGGTTTTAAATTACATACACTCAGTAATTCATTGCAGAAATTAAGCCTAATAGGTCAGCTGCTTATTGGACATGGAGACGATTCAAATGTCCAGCATTGCTGCTGCCCTTGACAGCAGGTGCTGTTTTGGATAAACAGCATCAGGAAGTAGCTAGCAAAAGGCAAAAGAAACACACTTGGAAAAACTGTGTTGGAATTTGATCAAAATGTTTTCCAGACAGCTCAGCACCTGAGACATGCAGAACATTTCACTTCAAAAGCAATATCCAGATGAGGAAAAATCTCAAAGACAAAAAACTACCCAGCAGTAATACGTGGTCAAAAGGACTTGCGCTACCCTACTTATGTGATACATACCATATAATCACACAATCATAGAATTGTCAGGGTTGGAAGGGACCTTAAAGGTCATGTAGTACCAACCCCCCTGCCAATGGCAGGGACACCTCCCACTAGATCACATTGCTCAGAGCCCCATCCAGCCTGGTCTTAAAAATCTCCAGGGATGGGGTCTCCACCACCTCTCTGGGCAACCCGTTCCAGTGTCTCACCACCCTCATGGTGAAGAAATTCTTCCTAACGTCCGACCTGAATCAACGCATCTCTAGTTTTAATCCATTCTCTCCAGTCCTATCACTGCCCGACAGCCTAAAAAGTTCCTCCCCAGCTTTCTTGTAGGCCCTCTTAAGATACTGGAAGGCCACAATAAGGTCTCCTCAGAACCTTCTCTTCCCCAGAATGAACAACCCCAACTCTCTGTCTGTCCTCATAGGAGAGGTGCTCCAGCCCGCTGATCATCCTTGTGGCCCTTCTCTGAACACGTTCCAGCACATCCATGTCCGTCTTGTAAGAGGGGCTCAAATATCAGCCTCTACTTCAGCTTTAACACCTGAAGCTGATGGCCAAGTGTTAGACTTCAACTTGAAAAAGTTGGAACGAATGGAAGGAAGAAGGAGAGGAACATCGCACAGACACACTGCTTCTAATGTGTGGGTTCCTCCTGGAAGCACTCTAATGTGGGTCCTGCTGTCCCCCTCACCACTATGTTACAGAAAATCAGCACTGCAAATGTGTAAGGACGAGATCCTGCTGTTCTGACAGCCACTCCTGAATGGGTGCAGGCCTAAGACCTGTATTTAATCTGTGGTGTTACTTACAGTGTTACGTCCTTATTGCTGAGGGATTCAGAAGTTTGGGACCCTGGATGCTTATGTGAAATGTCACCTACAGAGAGATGGGATGAGGAAAAATAGATAGCAGCTTCATCATGCAGGTTCAGTGGGATTATTCATCTCCAAAGAAAAGTTCTGCAGAAAACAGAGCCTTCTGAGGCCAGTCTCAGACTTTTGGATGAGTTCCCACCAGAATTATCCCCAGCACAAAGCTCACTATCTTCTACTCTGAATGCGAGTCACATAAATACATACAGAACCATGTATAGATAATATAAAGATTGTAAAAAACATACAAAATAAAAAGAGCACAAAAGTCACCTTTGGAAAGAAAAAGAGAGAGAAAACTATATGTAGAAGATGATAATGATGTCACTTAATGCACTTCTGGAAGAAATTCAACCCTGTGATGTGTAGCATATAAGAACTGAAACAAAACTTACATAACATTGCATTGACATATTTTTCTAGGTAGAAGCACTGGCTGCAATTCATATAAACAAATCCTTGGAAAAACAATATCTCATCCACATGCACAAGATTTACCAAATAAGAAGAAGTATCACAGCGCTTGATGATTACCATAACATGTGCTTCATAAAGTGTGGCTATGAAAAGCAATATCCAGTGTTTCCTAACAGGAAATACCTAATGTGGCTTGATGTGGGTTTATTCAATTGTCTTCTGCCTTGCAAGGTAACAATCAATGGATACTATACAACGCACTTCTGTGGTGCCCCACGCAAGTCTAGGTTTGCAGCACTTCATATTTTCATTTTGATGCAACACCAGGACATATTTCACATTGTCCCACTTCTTACTTTGCTACATGTAAAGCTGTATCAGCAGCATTTAAATCTCAAGCTCCCCAACAGAAACTCCAATTAACATCTAAGCTACGAGGACTATTTTTAAAAGTTATGGTGCAGCTCTCAGCCTGCTAAGCAAAAATTCAAAACATTGAAGATGCATGTTAAACATTGTGGAAAGTGAAGGTCACTAGCAGCCTGATCCATAAACATATTTAAGTCTTTTTTGTTCTTGACAAGTAAGAACTAAGTATTTGTTAAAAACCTAACCATGATAATTGTCAGTAAATTTGTGTATTTGCACAACACCTTGGAAAAAGGTATAAATAAGCCCAGCCTTTTGCTGAGAACTTAAAAGCACAGCTTCCACTATATTTCACAGTCTATATACTTAAAATAGTTCTGCATCAGATCCTACTGAGTTCAACATAAACCCAGTGAGCAGAGTAGAGCAGAACATTCTTCTCTTCTTTTCATCTTTTTCCTCATGTGATGTAACAGAAGACATGAAACACTTCAGGACAGCTTGATCCCAGTAGAAGGAACTGAAGGAGTTTCTGCTATTAAAATACACTCAACACAAAATAATTTTTATTTCCTCAGCCCTTGATTGCTTCTATTCAGTCCAGATACACACACTACTTCTGGCCCTTGTGCTACCTCAGCAATCTGCTCAGAGAATTCTCTCAAGCTGTGTCTATACTGTGGGAACAAGCAGTGTTTTACAAATCTCAGGTTTATGCATACTTGGCATGTCTTGTCTTCACCGGGGGCATATCAAGACTCGGGGCCACTTGTTGGCATCTAGCTCACAAGGAAAGAAAAGTGTAGAGATTGCTTTTTCATCCTTTTTCCTCCATAAACTGTATTTTCTATAAGAAGAGGCAGGCAAAGTGGGAGGGCATCACAAAGTGGTCCAGTAGGTGCTTACATTCAGATCTTTTAAGAAACATTAAAAGAAATTAAATAATAAGATTCACATCACTTTACAACTGAGGTGGGCTAATTTTGAACAAGTAACAACAGTTAGGAAAGCTCTTCTGAACTTTACTAGCCCATGGGCATCTTTTCAAGCCCTTGGTACCCGGCCATGTGCTGAGACCTTAATAACTGATTGCAGACACAAATAATGTTCATCTTGAGCCATGCAAGTAACCATTTATAAACTGGACTAAGAGTAGGAGGATGTAAAGGATTGATCTACAGGTAGAGGGATGTTAATGCTGCCAATTTGGGGATAATGTTATTCACTTCAGTGTTAAAACTGCACTTCAGTTGTCAGCAAACTGTAGAGCTCATTTTAAAATTTTAGATTACCGATAAAGAAATATATTTAGATATGTATCTCAGACAGTATTCCTAACTACTACCATTAAAGATGAAGGGCCCATTCACTTAGATCATCTTTTATGAAGTACAGGCATTCTGGAGTATCTGTCCAGAGTACCAGCTCAGAATGGTACAGCACATTCTCCACGCAGCATGACAGACTCTTCCTCCCAGCAAATACCTTTTACTACAGGTGAAGGCTGCCTCAACACACAGCCCTCCAATGCCTTCTGTAGTGCCTCCACTGTGGACAAAGTCCATGAGATCCACACTGCTCTTCTTCCACCAAGGGAAGGCCACCTCCAAAGCCTGAGTGCACTTCAAACTGTTTTCTATAAGAAAGCCCCTCCCAAACACAAGGAATGGACATACCTCCCCAAACAAACCCCAGGCTTTTCCCAAAGACAGTTAATCCATGATGAACACTGTTCTTGTAAACCACCTCTTCACTATTTGGGGTAGTCAAGGTAGAGAGAGGTTCTTTTGGAAAGGCCCTTTTTTTTTTTTGGTCTGAATTTGCTATTCTGCAATCCATAAAAATCAGAACCATTTTCACTCAAGTCAAAAATCAACTGCACTTACACTGGGATGAAGCACATTATTGCTTTTATAGGCAAGCCTATCAGCAATATTATCTCAACAGCTTCTAATGCTATACCACTAGCTCAAAATGTTATCAGCGGTTGTATTTTGGATGTGCACAAAAAGCGAGCAGATACTTACCACAGTAATATTTCTACCACGCAGTTAGCAAACCCACATACATAACTATTCAGTGTGCTGTTCCTACAGGGTAGCTAAGTCCCTACCTACAACATGCAAAAGCTCAGTCATGTGCCTTCAGTGTAAGCTTTGATATACATTAGGGGGGAAGTGTCATACTCATACAAGTCCGCTGGTTGAATTCATGATTTTGCACTGGTATGGCCACAATGATTCAAGTTCCAGTGCAGATACATATGGTCAGACTTATCTCATTCTAATGTACATATTTTAAAGTTATATGTCTAAATTTCATTTGTGCTAAACACCCTGTACAGTCAATGGAGAGCAACTGACACCTCCAGGGTGATTTCTCTGACTTCTCTTAGTTATTTTATATAGGTATACTGAAGGTACTATTTCTCCCATTGGCTAAAAGGAAGCCTGGGGCAGTTGACTAATTTATATGTGCCTAAATTTGAGAAGATGGACCCCTAGTACAGCATCATAGAGCTTTATACAGGGAGAGTTTATTCTTCTTCTCAGACCAGAATAAGATATGTCAGTATAAGCATTTCCATTTAAGTGTATCTGCATCCCACTGGGATTTGGGCTGGTTAGAAGTACACTGCTCTGAAAAAGAGTCCAGTGCAAAAAAATTCTGTGGTATTTTAAAGTGCCTGTGGCTGGAGTCAAATACCGTACCTAGGACTTTCCAAATTCTAATCTTGAATAACTTATTATTTGAAAGAAAGAATTTACATGACCTACAGTAACTCAGTCAACAGACATGGCTTGCACATATTAAATTTTCTCCTGCATGTAATGAAAAATGAAGAGAAAAGAAACCAAACACAATCATTCACTGTGACAACTCCTTTGATCCAGCTCCTTTTCCTTACTTTTTCTACATTACTACAGTTTCTGTTGGGATCCTTCAGTCTTTTATACAAGTACTTCACCTTATCACAGTGCCTTTTACCTCTTTATCAAAGTCTGTAAAGACAGGATTGTAGACAGCTTTCCTTAATAGCGCAGAGGAAAGGGAGATGTAGTTAAATAATAATAAGCTAATAGCTAGAGTCCACCATTTACCTGTTAGAGCTGAGCTAGTTGTTACATCTGGGCTTGTCCCCATGGAATTTACTTATGTCTCCACTGCAGTGATAGGATGTGGTCAGGGTCACTCCTCCGGGGATGGTGAGAGTCTCATGGCAGATATTCCCTAAGGTACCGCTACAGCCCAGCTCGTGTTTGTGGAGTCGCCTGGCCCTGCCAGCCTGCAGTGAAGGCCCTACTATCACTGCATTGCTGTGACTGTACTCAAGGTACCTGGCTACCAGGTATGGCTAGCTGACTCATCACCACACCTCTGGTCATGGCCTATACATATCCATTTTTTCAGCATGCACTTCTGTAGCACTCCCAACAGTTTTAAGTCCTTCTCTTTCCGCACAAAGAATGATCAAGTAATGTTAACTATCTCTAAGATGAGGAATTCCTCCGAAGGAAGGTCTGGCTCCTTTCTTCCCTGGCCATGAAAGGGCTCCTTATTTTGTGAAGAGGTATCCTGTGTTCCTATGTGAAGTCCTCTTGATGTTTTCCTGCTGTTGGTTTGGTTTTTATTTTCTGCCAAGATTCCTTTATTCCTTCTCCTCTAACAGAATCTTCTCATTCCCATTCCTGCCCTAGTATTACCATGTCTGAACTTTGCCTTCTAGGGTAGATCCAGATCCTGCCTCTCTTCTTGGGCAGATTCCCTGCTAACACTTCTTTTTCTTCATTATCCCAGACCAGTAAATAATCTCCACAAAAGCATAAACTGACCAAAGAATCAACAGCCCTTTTGCACCTCCAACTTTCTGAAGGCCAGTGGGACTCCAGTTATCTACTGATTTTTATTTCACTTGTCAGGGACCTGGAGGAAAGAAGAACTGATGGTCTTTGGTTACTAAACAGAAAAGCAGATTGTTTGCAGTGTGATAAGGACTCTGGTATGAGCTGTTATCTCTTCACTCTGCCAACTCCAGACTACTCCACAAAGGCTGCGATGACCAGCATATGAGCTAGATGTTTGTCTCAGAGACCTACAGGTATTTCAGCTCTCCAATCCTATGCCATTCAAAGTTAAGCACCACTCAAAACACAATCAGAAGTTGCATCTTTAAAGAGTTAAAGCCAATTAAAAAACAGCTGACTAAAGAAGAAAAATTCTATATTCACAGCAGCAAATAGATCAACTTCTGCTGTTTGTCATACTATACTCTGTTCCATTGCCTGCTCCAGAAACCAAATACCTCATTTTAGTCACATTTCTGAGATACTTTATCCACCATAACTTAATATTTTCTTAGCACATAACTTTCTGAAATATGATCTCTCTTTTCATCCCAGTTAAATATTTTTTCATGTTTTGATTAGTCTGAAGAGAATGATGGAATACTCCAGTTATACAGATACACAGTTGCCACACATGTATTAATTTTAACCAAGACTTGGAACTTCCAAGCAATCTCTATTTTTTCTCACTGAAAAATAACAAATAGAAGCATCAAGATATCTGCATCACCATAAAAACATAATAAAACAAACGACAAATGTATTTGTGACAGGAAGAATATAATTCATCTTTTCTAATCCAGGGACTTAAAATTCAGATGCCAAAGTCTAAGGTGGTCATTCCTGACTATGTATAGTCAGTGAATATGACCAGTACCTCTTCAGGACAAGTCCTCTTGACCTGGCTTGTGACTAGTCAGATGCATTGCTCCCTGAAGGTCAAACTCTCATCTCTTTTGACTGCAAAGAACACCCAGAAAGGCCAGTTTAGATTTGGATGTTTAATTTTTAAATATCTAAACCAGAATGACTTTGGGGTTTTTTTTATTTGCAAACAATTAATTCTCAAGCTTAAAAATTATTAAAAAGAAAAAACAAAAAAAAACACCCAAAAGACAAAAAAAAAAAAAAACAAAAAAAAACCCCCAAACAAACAAACAAACCAGAGAGACCAAAACAAACTCGCAAATCCAATTACCTGAAATAACAGAAACCACAACTTCTACAGCTGCAACATATGGCTGAGCAACTATCAGAAACAGTGGAGTGAGAGTGGCTCTGAGACAACAGCTTTATAGCATCTGGAGCAGCAACAAGACTGCACCAGGAGGAACCGTGAGGAACACAGACCTCTGCAGATTTTGGAAATCACCTAGACTTATCACAACAACATACTATTCAGAACTGCACGAGGCTAAATTAAGTTTTCACAAGCAGTTAGGACATGCCATTCTAGCTAATTCATAAAATTGGTTAGATCACAACCAAAGATACTGTCCTTATTTCAATACATGAAAGATGAAGTGGTAAGTGTGCCACCAAGAACCTTTGTTCTTTGTTAAACCAGGAACACGCTCCACAGTGCTTTCAGAGAAATGCCTCACATGAAGCATCTTAAGCTGTGAAGGAAGCAATGCAAGCTCCTTATATAAAAGAGTCTGAAGTGGGACAAAAGGTCAGAATTCCCTAAACCTAGTAGGCAATCTGTCCAAACCTCTGCAAAAAATCAAATATTTTAGGAACAGAAGGCCCATCTCTTCAAAATGGCACTTAATTCATTTCAGTGTATCCACTGAGATGAAAGCTACAACATACTGTGGGAGCAAAATCATCAGTAAAGTTTATAGCTGGAGATGCCTGAAATGCCTGAGATAAACAGTTCCTGAGAAAATCCAGAAAGGACTGGCAAAGCCAGCTCTCCAAATTTTCTAATTCAATGCTAGCAGCATTTCTATTCTTACATAATGGATTTTACAGGTATTCAGCCATTATTTATTCAGGAAGACTCAGAACTATTTACTGTCTTGTGATACTTCCAACTGTGGGAGAATGTTAATTAAACAACAGGTTTCAGCTATATTTCAGTCATGACTAATTATTCAGCTTTATCTGTTGAAAACCAACTGTTATCTCACAGAAAGTTATTGAAGCCAGTTCAAAAATATCTCCATTTGCTCAGCCAACCTAAATATCAGATTTTTATTTTTTTTCCAGAATCATAAAAATTGATTTAAATTATTTTCCTGGAACTGAAAAACAATGCTGTGAGCAAGCAGGGTATAAAATACAGTTCAACTTCACAGGAGGAGAATTACACACCAGCTAGCATAAGGCTCCTGCAAGACTGCAGCTAAGCTGATTGTATATTGTTCCTCTCCAAGATTTCCATTGTTCAGAACTTTTCCAGATTTGCAAGACATTCCTTTTTGATATATTTCAAAACCAGGGTTATAATGCATAGTTCTGCACTACAATTAAATTTATCTTTTTAAAATGAAGTGAGAGGTACAAACTTGTGTTCTAAATTGCATTTTCTGTAGTTATAAGCATAGCCCCATCATTTTTGAGGCAGCTAAGGACTATCAAAGCCCACCAGTGCCCATTACCCCAGGTGGGTTCCAACACAGTCCTGCTTAACTTCTTTTCTTGTTCTGCTGCAAACATCAACAGCGTTAGAGCAACTTTTATGATTTTTATATTCAAGAAAGACTTAGTGATTTTCCACCACGCATAACATTGTCTACAAAATTCAATGTAGCCTCTGAAAGGAATGTAACTATCATTACAATATACACCTTTCTTGGCCTTTTCTCTTCCCCACCCTTTCCCTTTCCTCTTTCCTCAAATCAGTCCAAATCACGCTGTTGCTTTATCATACTATCGTGACGAACTATGATAGTGTTTTGATAGTGACTGTCGCGCAACACATCTGCACTATTTTTTTTTTTTTTGGTGCTATTTACTCCATCCAGAGGTAATGCAAACTATTTTTATGGTATCTGCAAGTGGGTTGACATTAAAGTGAATGAACAACTGTTAATGAAAGCTGACACAAAACTCTTAACTGTCTTTATCATTCCTGATGGTCAGTCTGGCAATGCTGCTCTGATTATGGGACTATACCAAAAACAATGAAGTCATATTAAATTACTACCTGTTGCCACATCCTAAAACTTGCATAGTTAAGACATTTATGAGCTGCTACACAAAGCATCTTTGATCTCTGAAGATTTTTCTCACCAAAAACCCTGAAAAACCTCCTCATGGATTTCATATGCAGAAAGTAGAGGTAGGTAAGATAGGCTGAGTAAAAGCACATGTACTAATGGGATAAAGAAAAGCAAATTATGCTTCCTTCTTTTTATATGAAGAGCATAGATTTCAGCCCAATACTTTGTGGATAGATTTCCTCCACTTGCCCTTTATTCAGAGAAAATACTTACTATAATTCAAAGGTAGCCACTGAGCTTCCTTGTCATAATTTGTGGGGCAGCAGCTTCTCTGAACAGGACTGGACCACCATGAATGCTTGTTAGTGGTTTTTATTAGTCTCAAATCATAGTTCTTACATTCTCTCTTACCCATTCTTGTCATTTTTTCTTCAAAATAATCTTTTGTATTTTCCTCCCTTTCTTATACTCCCCGATACTGGCTTTATTCACACATAGACTCTGCTTCTTGTTCACTGTAAATCTTTGGTCCTACTTTCGTCTGTGCACCTACTGACTCTGCTTCCTCATACGCTCTGGCACTTTGTCCTGCTCCACCTCCTCCCCATGAGTTTCCTTCCTCTCCTCCCTCTAATGATTGCTTTCCCTAAATTCCAGTCATTAGAGAGACCAGGAACAGACAGCGTCACAACCACATGGAAAAGCATTTCCTCTACTTCCCATTTTAAGATGATTTCTGTTCCAGATGGTTACAAGCAATACCTGTTTGTAAATTGCTAGTGTGCATTTGTTCTAAAATTAGGCAACAGAGTGTAAGAGCATTAAATTGCAAAAAGAGAGAGAGAACAAATTGCCATGTTGGTTGTTACGGCTGCTTGCCACACCTATAATTAGCATTGCCTGACAATTCCCATTCCATCGTGTTTTTCTAGTTCTGAATACTTTGCCAGATCTCCATCCCCATAGCTTAAATTTTCCAGCTGGACATTTGCTTTCAGGAAAGTACTAGTCAAAATGGTGCAACAATGTGTAAGTATGAATCCAAAGAGAAGACAGTTTTGCTCACATTTTACTGATGTTAAAAAATGCAGGTAAACTTTTTATTTGGAAACCTTTCTATCCCCATATTTGGGAACCGAAGTTAGAAGCTTAACAGGGACCTTTTTCACACGTACAGGGGAGTAGACGAGATCGGGAGGAGGGTAGCCTGTGACAGAAATCTTAAGGACTGAATTTTGGACCTGAGGAAAAAAGGTGGGAGTGAAAATAAAAAAGCTGTCTACACAATGCAGAAGGATTGAAGCCCACTAGGATGTGGTCCCCATCAGAGAAAGCATTTCATAATTCTTCTGCTGTAGCAAACATGATGTGGGCAAACTAACCCCTTCCACTGTGGTGAGGGCACACAGGAAGGATGGGAATACGCCTGATTAATCTAAAGGCTTCAAATGGCTTATATGGGACATCAGTATCATTCCCATGTTAGTGAAGTCACTTTTTAGTGATTTAAAAATCTAATAAAGTAGGTCTCATATTGTGAAGCATGTTATATTTGCATTTTAAGCCCTGTGAAGTGCTTCTGCTTTATGCTGAAGGCATAAAATAAACCTGTCACAGAAAAAAAATAATAAAAAATCTAAGGCTGCAAAAAAGAACTATGAGGTGGCACAGTTGCTTGCATTACCTTGTCCTCATCTCCCAGCTCTACAGCATAATCTTTCACTGCAGAACTACATACCATTGGTTGGCAAAGACCCTGTACCTCATTCAGTGCATGCAAGATCCTATTCAGAGATGCCTTCCAGAGAAGACTATTGGACCTTCAGCCTTGCTTCTTTTGCTGCAGAAGTTCTAAAGTATGTGGTAGATTTATATCCTCCAGAAGAAAAAGGATGATTCCACAGCTGAACACTTCCAAGAATAAGCAGATTCTATATTTGTGTCTGTCACAGACTTCCACCAAAGGTACTTTATAGACCTGCATTGTTTCAGGGAAATGTATAGATCCCTAGTATGTGTAAGGAGGAAAGTGCCTATGGCTAACAAATCCCCTGACTACACTTGGTGTGCAGCCTGCCTATCATCTCATCCCCAAACACCTGTCTCTTTCTGTTCCCAAATGGACATGCTGGATGTATCCTGGACCTGGGTCACCACTTCCCCAGTCTGGGGTTGCTGATGGAGCCTGTTCCCATCACCCAGCTGTGGTCCTCAAGGAAAAGCACCCCATCGGTTAGGGCACAGCTTGCACTGGGGTAACTCTCAGTCCCAAGGTCCCTATCCCACAAAGGAGAAAGGTGCTGTGAAGCACTAGATAGCCTACATTTGGGTTCACTTATAAAACACTTAGTCTCCAGGTAAGAACTAGGTCAAGCTGTGACAAGAAATCATCCTCCAGAATACCAGGTTAGATCTGGCTAGAACTGCCCAGATCCTGCCTCTCCTGGACATAGGGCATATGCCCTTTAAACTCCTGTTTTCTTGTTCTTACATTTCATAAATGCTGTTCACCTTCTACCAGCATCATATGGTGACTCAACATCCATGAGAGTTGATGTTCCTCATTCATCTCCCACATACCTCCCCTTTTTGAAGAGTATGAAGTTAAAGCACCTTTTACAAAATGCTTTGGCAGTGAGTCAGATCTCTCCACCCCCAAACACCTTTTGCTTTCAGAAACTGTATCTGAGTTGGACACTGGCACCTATAAAAAGCACTCTCTTGAGTGCCATCTGTCAATGAGTCTTCAACAAGGCCATAAAACAAGGACACTGACAAACACATGCCAAAACACAATGCACGTCAGTTTGAGCATTTACAAAAAATATTCCAGGTTATATAACCAGGACAGCAGTCCTATATGGTTCCTTAGCCTCTTTTACGTCAGCCTCCTATCAGAGCTGGTATTTGATGTTGGCTGTACGCCTTTTTCCATCAGTCAGCCTCGACAAAGGGGATATCATCTGCCCCTTTGCCAGTTTTAACACCAGAGTCACGATGCTGAGCAGCCACAGCAAGTGCAAACCCTGTGGTGTGATGTAGTTTGAGGTAAGTAGAGATGATGTTTTCCAGAAAAAATGTATCCAGAGTAGACATAAGCCCATTGGACCTAAAGCATGAGCCTGTGGATCAGGTGATAGGACAATGGGCTGATAATTAGAATGCTGGATGCTCACTCCAGCTCTGCTACTTACATGCTGTATGACCTTGAGCTATTCCTCTCTGCTCACTGTTCATCTTTTGTTCATCTTACCTATTCCAGTTGGAAATTTAACACTTTCTCCAGGCACCTTATATGACAAATCCTGTTACCATTCCCAGCATTTTCTACATTGTATGATCACCTCCAGTGATTTGGCACATTCCTCCATGGCAAATTTATGTAAGATGAGTCCACACCATGCAAATGTGCATAGCTTGGTGGTGGTGACTGGCTCCTGGAAAAGTAGTTGTGTTCTTCCTTGGCAGCAGCAGTAGCAGCAGCAGTTCCTGACTCTGTGCTGGCCAACAGGCAGGTGCAGGAGGAGATATCTGGGTGTCTGACAGCTGCCAAAATATCTGCCTTCTGTCCTCTCCAGGATAAAGACAACGTGCTGGATTTTGTTGCATGTACCAAGTCAACACAGCTGCATCACTGCTAGCAGCTCCCAGCCTCGGGACACCTGCTACAGATGACTGAACCACTGTGTGATTGTAAAACAGTCCACCGCTGTGGAGGAAGACCTGCTGTGATTCCAACAGCAAGCTGCCCTTGTACCACCTCACTGGGCGTGGGATCCCAGGGCAAATTCACCTGGCACTAGCTCAGAAGCATAAGCATCACCTGTCTCTGCACACTGCAGCTACACTCCCATGCTCAACGGTGAAACCCTAGAAAAGACAATCCTTGAAAAGATCTGGCAAATGGGAAAGGCACAGGGGAAGGCTATTGTAATCTCGGCAGCAAAGCAGCATGAGAACAGGTGGTATGGAAACGACAGCTAGTGACAGCAGGCAGGCAAGTGACTGAACTAATTAGCAAATTTCACTAATGATCTCAAATTAAAATTCACTTCCAAAAATTCCATAAGAAGCTCTTAAAAAAAAACCCCATTCTTGCTGAAGACAGTGAAGAAGACAGCTGTCTATTTCCCTGTCCTTTCTGACTGCAAAGATTTAATGGTTTCATTTTTATTTGTATTCTTAATACTGAACAAGCAAGGCAGGAGTCATGAAGCAGAAAAACTGTGAAAACTGCCTCTAAAGAAACATTTATTATCCATACCATTTTCTGCACTGGTTTCATCAGGAGCCATCACCAGGAAAAGAGATGAATCACTGGGTTGCACTTAGGGGTCCCAAGACAAAGGGACCCCTAGTCCTAGTTTTTCCCTGGCAAAACTAATAATGTTAGTGAGAGGATATGGTATGCAATGACATGTCTCCGGCTATCACTACGTCCAGCAGTTCGGGTCCAGGAGCAGAGAGAAGGAATGAAGATAACTCATGAAGAGCAAAAAGGACAAAACACTTGAGTTTTAATCTGAGATTTTAGGCCATATGGTATAAAACCAACTCTGTAAGATAGAATGGGCAAGTAAGTATAGTACACTCTTCCACTGTATTACTTTGCTTTTCTTTCTGAATTTCTCTTTGCTAAAACAGAACTTAAAAAACAAAAACAAACCACAACAAACCAACCAAACAAAAAACCAACAGCAATACTTTAGATATTTGCAGATATACAGCTCCTCTCATGTCCTGTTTTGTTTAGAGGCTTTTCATAAAAGCATCAACCATGAAGAGTTAAAAAGAGGAGATGAACTGGGAATTCAACCACTAGTCCCAAAATAGAAAAGAAAGAGACTGTAGTCTTGTTTCCTGACATGAAAGGTGCCACGAGGGAAGGCAACAGGCTTAAAAAAGAAAAGTCCTCTTTCCTTCCAAGACATTTTTCAGATTTTCCCCAATTTTTTTCAGACCAAAATATTGTCAACTTCAAAGCCTCCCCAACGCTTTTGAATTAAAACAGCATCTTTTAATAGAAAACTTCTGTCAAAATGTCACGACGAACTCTATTCATCAACTTCTGTTGCCGTGGAGAACTTCTCAAGGTTACAAATAGATCATTAGAAATAATATTTTCTCAGCCACGCTGCTCCTTGCTTACCTAGCAAGGGAGCTGGCCAAAGCACCACTCCCAAGAGCATTCACCTGCAAGGAGGGAGGGGCAGGCCAGCCTGAAGTGGAGAATGCAACATTTTCCAGGCAAGTTGAGTCATTTTTGTGAGATACTTAGTCTACTTACAGTTATTCCTGACTTTATTTTTTATTTTGTCTTCCTTTGCTAGATAAAAGTATCTGGGAATCTTTAGGCGCTAAGTAAATGTTTAATAATGTTTTCCTCTAAAGGTAACATGCTAAACTCTCCACTCCTATGTCTGCATTTTAAGCTATGCCTTTGCCTTTTTTCCCTTGGCGGGGTGTGGGGGGAAATTCTTGCCTTTTTATGCCTTCAGTTTATATGGCCTCTATCTTCACATATTTTTAGTGAGCAGGGAGTAGTAGACAGCAGTTAGCTGTTGATACCAGGCAGGGCTAAGTGAGAACCAGGCTCCAAGGACAGTAATTAAACTCTTTTTGTTAGCACTGCTTCCAGTTTGAACCTTCCAAGTACAGATCACGCCTGTCTAGACTTAGATATTAAGTTTCTCAGACAATGACACGGTCTTGCCTGCATTTGTACACATAGACACACACACACCTTTACCCAAATAACAGTAATGAGCTACGTCACCCCTGACCTGATAAAACAAATTAAGTACAGTGTTTTAAGCAGCATGCCTTGGAGGAGTTACTCTGGGACGTATCTGTCCAACAGCAGGGAAGAGCTCTCTTCACTGTGTAATACAAGACACCCACTTTCTGCTTTCATTCATTAATAAGAGGGCTTCCCACAGCTGCCTTTTTGAATCCAGAGATCCCTTGCTCTTTATCTTTCCTGACAGCACAGTTTTCATGAAGCTTCTTGAATATCGGCTCCAAAACCACATCCTCTCCACCTATCAGAGAAATGATCTCGGTACTTCTTGCCTTAAATGCACCCAGTCCCACATTTTGTGGTCCACAGATCTTTAACAGCGTGGTATATTCTCCTTTAAGGCAAGAGGAAATGGGCCCAAAAGTGCCATGGCCATGGGACATTAGGCACTCATCCAGTATAAATTCACTCTGCTGGCTCAGATGCAATAAAGCATTTTTGATGGATTAAATTTATGCCAGACCAAGCACTGCCCATCTCTTCATGGCCACTGTAAAGCCTGAATAAACACACAAAGCCAATATCCACAACAGAATGCATTCAACAGAAATGTGATCATGTGCCTGTCCTTATCTGGCTTAGGTTTGCACCAGTCAGTGATCCAAGAAATGGTATGTCAGGCAGGAACAGTCATGGTACCGAGGCTTGGGGGATTAATTCACAGTCCATACATAAGTGGGGGATTCTCCCCTGGATCATAGGATTAGGACTGGGTCTGTGGAAACCACTGCTTGGTGGGGCAACTTCTGCTTTTCTAGTCAACACCACCTTTGGCTTGATCTCCTCCCAAGGGTGTGGGAAAGGGCCCACACCCCAGCAATGCAGGCTAACTGGTTGTACTTTGAGGGTTTGGCCTCAGCCCTCTAAAGTAGGGCAGTTTCATCACCCTAATAAGGGGTGGACTGGACCACTCCTTGGTGACAATATCCGAACTCTTCAGAGTAGACTATTCATAATGATTAACAGAGTCTGCCATTCCACTTGCAAAGCTATTGATGATAGGTTATCACTCATCAAACATGTCTTTAGGTTGGAAAATTTTTAGTGGTTTTACAGCTTCGCCAACCTTTGGCCATGCTATGCTTAAGCAAGTCAATAAAAATGACTGCTTCAGCAATAACTGGAGATAGGAAGTTGGGCATAATTAGTGTGCTTTCAAGACCTAAGTGGACAACAGTGGAAAAATAATTTGATTACAAAGTGAATTCAGAATGATCTCACAGTGGCCTTATTGAAAAAAGAATGATTAAATAGTAGTTGTACACATCTCAGGTCCCTTTTGAGCAAGGTCAAGGAAGCAGTACAGAGACAAGAAAAAGGATTTGCTATTCCTAGGGAAGAAGGGAAATTTGAGACCATAGTTCCACAGTAACAATTTTTTTTGTCAGAAACATCCCATCCTGGAGCTCCAGCTTCACCTCCCATTGTCCAAGCAGGTCCTTCACAGCTGCCCTGCGAAACACCACCCCTGCACCACCACCTCTGACACCCTGTCATGAACTCCACAAAGGAGCCAATCTGAGTTAAAAACAAAACAAAGATCAGTTTTTAATGTGGATTAGTTCCTTGATCTGGGATGCAGATGCCTTGCCATCAGGGGAAGAAAAGAGTGTGTGAAAGCATAGGAGAAAGAAGCAGGAACTCCTTATATCTGGCACTGCCACAAGTTGCCTCACACTGTGGAAGCACAGCCTAAGGTCCTAACCTCTTAAGAGGTCTAACCTCTAGGGAAAAAAAAAAGAAAAAAAAGAAGGAAAAAAAAAAATATCGAACCAACCCCTAAGAAAAAAAATCAGGCCACTTTGTGATGTCTTGATAGGTTTGGATGTGGCATCCTCCTGAACTACCAAACATTGCTGTATATGTATTGCCTGGTAAAGAACCCTTCAGTTTATAATGATTTTGGCAACTGTCTCTTGATTAAGACTCTTCCTTTGTAAAAAAAAAATAAAATAATAATTACAAATACATATGATGATATAAGAAATGCCAGGGAAATTGTGAGGAGAAATCAATGCCAAGGAAATTGTGAGGAGAAATCAACAGTTACTTAGGAGAAGCTTGGAAACAATGGAAATAAGGACCATAAGAAAAAACTAAGCAAGTTGTTTCAACGAGTAACAATAACTAAAAGTCAAAGCAACAAGTTGTGCTTCTAGGAAACCAGCATAGCAATAAACATGCTCTTCAACCATAATATGATCTAGGAAAAACAAATAGGTAAATTGCATGTATGGTCCTTTCTTAACTCATTAAACTACTGGGCAATAGTTTATCATCATTCAACGTAGTTGCCTAAAGCTTTAAATTCAGCTGTATGATCATTAAAACCACACAACACTGTGAACTGTAACTGCTGTATTCCACCAATGATAACCTCTGCTGTGGGATTTTCTAACCCAAATTTAGTTCACGTGACTAAGGTCAAGGAAAAGAGGAGATCTTTACCAGCCTATCTCTGCTAAATCTTTATTGAAGAAATAAATCTGCCTTTAGTTGTGCGCACTTGTACTCAAAAAGAGAGCCAATAAAATCAGGAAATCAGTCTTCAGTGTTTCCCAATAAAGAGTATCTGCTTGTTCAGATCTGGCAGATTTTGTAGGCCATTAAGAAATAATCAGTGAGATGAAAGCATAAAAGACAGATCTTGGCCCTTAACATGTCCCATACATTAAAATATTTTTGAACATTCCTGCTTGAACTCCATTCTGTAATAAACTCGTTAGTATGGTTTAGGACTCATTAATTCACCATGCCAATATTATCAGAAGTTCTCTCACTTGCTAGCTATTCCTTGTTCAGAGAAAGGAGAAACGTGGCAAAGTTATACATAATAAACCAATTCAGGGATGTGAATTGCATTCATACATATGCTGAAGATTACTCTCTGGTTTGCTCTGCAGGCTCTATCCATTGCCCTTAACCCTGTTCTAGAGATTTGAAAATTCTTGTGTCCATGTAGGACTCTTCGGATGGAAGACCAAGTCTTGTGGGCAGGCTAGTGTAAAATGTATGAACAGTCCTTGAATCAAGGATGAGAAAGAGCCTCCCCAGCAGTGAGTTGTCCCCCACCTACCCCATTTTAAAGTTATCTATGGATTCTCATTTAGCCTCGGCACATGCCTACAGCCTAGGATGACCCAGGAGAAAAAAGTGCGGTTCAAACCTGCTGTGCAATTCAGCACTTAACGTTTGATAGTTAAGTAGTTGCAGACTGCTCTGCACCTTACTCGGAGACACCTGCCTTTCCATGGGCTGCCTCGGAGCTGCAGGATCTAACAGTAGGCTCTGAATTCCACATGGGAAGCCGAGACCCTGCAAGGTAAGTGCCACTTTGAAAATGCTGAAGTGCCTCTGTAGATTTAGCCCTTGGTGTCTAACCAGTGCCAGAAATAAATAACTATTAGTTTCAGCTGGCAGAGCTGCAGTAATAAATCCACAAGTTCTTTTTCTCTTAATTGTGTCAGGTAGTTTGCTGCTTACAACTACTCCCTGTGCTCCCTCCAGGCCAGATTTGCAATTTGTTCCCTCTTGATATGAAAGCATTTGCAAGTCATATTCTTCAGGGTCATAAACTTTCCTAATGATTAAATTAATAGCACAAAATTCCAACTTGAAGGACTGACAAAACTGGATGTTGGAAAACTACTGTCCTATTTTTTTGGTCCACAGGGAAAAAAAAAAAAAAAAGAAAAAAAAAGTGCTATGGACATCATTCCATGTAGAGTTTTCCATTTCAGTTTGTATCTTTTCATCCAGCTTTATGATTATTGGACCAAAAAAAAAAAAAAAAAGGCATTATAAAAGCAAAAACTGCCACTCAGAGCAAACTCTGAAGTAGTTTGGTTAAAGATATTAATTTTGCTATGGTGTTACCTTCCACACTATTGTTAGACAAAAATAAAAGCCACTCTATGCAGCCCAAAAAATAAATAACCTTTCAGAAATAAAATATTCTGTTACAATATATTTGACAAATAAAGAAAATATTTTAAGATCCACCTCTAAAAATGCATGAGAAAAATATTTAGTGTGTTTTATCCATGTTCAGTAAGCAAACAATTTCCTTTCCTTCCAGAAGAGCACCCAGCAATGAGATAACACCACCAACCACACTTACAGTACAAGCCTGTGTCAAGCTCTACACCTGCATATGATAAAGACAGTCACATGAAAGGATAAGAGCATCAACTGGCTGATGATAGAGACTTAAGCCTCCTAAATCACACAGCAAAGATAAATTAGAACTATCTGCCACCTACATCAGATGGTGAAGGAGGCAGGAACACAATGCTCTGGATACCACTTAGGGGCATAATGGAGCCAGTATCTCATGTTCTAGTGTGTCAAATTCCAGCAGCGCCAGTGAGATCAGAACAGAAGTCACAGCAAGGTCACTGCAATCTGTCAGCAGGATAGCTTCAGCCAAGTATCGCATCCTAATCCCTGTCTGCTGAGAATCTAGCGGAGGAGAAATGCCTGTAGCTAAAATGTGCCTAAACAACATCCTCCAATGGCATCAGGCTGCAAACAGTAGTGCTACACAAGATAATAAAATGCGGTTGATTTTAATTGTTAAATGAGCACTTATTGTTTGATACAGAAATGTGCTGAAGTCTATTCACAGAAACAGCAGGGATCTCAGCTGTGTGGCAGGGACACATTACAACAAAACCACCTTCAAACTGCACACCACCTCCCTCACTTCCAGCTTGGAAAAGCTACCTCTGTTTGGAAAGGTGGCTATGCCCATAATCACCCCTTTGCTAGCTCACCCCGATGGATTAGTTCGATATAGTAACTAGTAAAAAATGTTCTACGCAAATGATTTATCCTCCCGGCATCACCTGTCAGGCAGAGAAATAACGTACCTGCTGCGCAAGGCAGGAGGCACAAAGCAAAAACCCTTGTCTTGACTTTTGCCAATCCCAGAGGCAATTATTCAGAGCTCATCCACATGCACTGGCCTACCCCGCTACAGTAGGGTCACACTTGCAACGTTAGCATGCTCTGTCACATTTCAGGCCTGCCCCGAGGCAGTACACAGCCACAGCAAGCAATGCAGCTGCCAGAGCAAAGATGTGCCCGTGTCACGCTCAGAGCGCCTGGAAAGCAGGACAAAGTCATACATTTGGGCTGCAGTATGGTTGTTGCTTTGTATGTAGATGCAATCCTTATGTGTACGCCACAAAAAATAAACATCCTTTATGTTTCCACGTGCATTGAAAATCCTTGATGCTAAAAAAGTAACTGCCCTAATTTGGTCAAAGTATGTGCAAATATAATCAAGAGAACAACCCACTCCTAGGGATTAGAAGACTCATTAGTCCCATCTTTGTTCTTTTTGAGGTCCACTGGATCCTGTTGTTTGCTCATTCTGCCATTAATCTTCTGTCTGTTGAGAATTAAAGGGACTTATCCTCAGGGAAGAAATTTGAAGTTAAATTTAACTTCTAATTATTCAGAACAGTTGTTGAAGTAAAGGAGGTAGGTAGGCCAGTTAGTAGAAGACACAATAGCCTCAGTTGTTATACTGTGCCCTTTTCAGACTTCTGCAAGCTTCCATTCAGGTAAGGTTTCACACTGCAGCTGGCCAGATCTAAAAGCCAGATCTTGCTGCTAAAAGAGGGAGGCTGCCACCTCCACCATTCCTTTCTGTGCATTCCTGCTCCATCCCTTGCATGGCTTGGCAGCTCAAGCGAGCTGATCTAGCTCAATAAATCCTCATAAAAATATTCACTTGCTAATGTTGAGTTAGCTTTTTTGTGGGTTCAGCAAGCTGAACTGGCCCACCAAGGGCAAGAGGGAAAGAAGGGTAGAACTGTGCAGCTGGTGACCAGAGGAAGAGTAGGAAAAGGGGAAGAGAGGAAGAAATTAGAGAAATTAGTTTTTTCATGAGGCAGTGACCTTTAGATCTGCTGTGCTATAAGACCTCACCCTTACATACTAAAAAGGAAGAAAAAACCTCACATTTATTTAAAAGGTATGGGGTGACAGCTTCCATCTGTACCACAGAAGTCTTTATCTTGCACTGAAGGAGCTCAAGTAATCAAGTGACAGTACAAAGACTGCAAACTACAGAAGCAGACAAGAGATGTTTTTCTTACAAAAATGTTTTTCTTAGCAAGTGAAAAAATATGTTTTATTCCTCCCCAGAAAGCTTTTAAATTAGCTAGGCAATAGTGATAACCTACGGGGTGTCTAACTAGGCAAGTGGCTTGAGCAGGTAAGAAAGCATGTAAACACCTGGCAATTTAGATTTGATTAAGAGGAGAACAAAATATTTTAAGTCTGCATATAAATGTTTTTTATTTTGGAAAAAAAAAAACCAACTAATTCACCTGCTGTGAAGTGCTAGCTTTCCTCTTTTTTCTCCATTTGCCAGTTATTTTGCCTGAATGTAAAAGGGATCCTAGGAATTGTAGAGGGAAGTAGCATTTACAAACCTAGCAGAGCCACTCTACCAACTCAGAAATACAACTGCAGTCACATGGAAAACCCACCCAACAATAAAGTCCTGCTTGCCTTTTCTGCTTCCTCATTCCTGAGCCAAACAGTCTGAACAGTGTGATCAGAAAGAATAAAGTGCAAAATTCATTGACAAATAAGTAATGGTGTTATCTCCAGATAGAAAGCTGGAGGTGAGCTTTCAAGATGAAGCACACTCCTTGTTTCAAACTGTCCTTTGAAACAGGAATAAAGACAGCTGTCTCCATCTTCATATCCTGAGATGCTGAGTCCTAACCTGTGCTGTTCATATTCTTTTTATGATATCCATCTAGTAAATCAAAGCTGACCTTTTTTCCAGGGCAGGGTAAAGCCACTTATGTCCCTCTTTCTTTCCCCCTTGTCCCTCTGCTGGCTGACTGGTCTCTGCAGATGCCATGTTCGATACTTTTGCCTTGGCCTTATGCTTCCAGAGGTGCCAGTGCACAGCCCATTTCATCACTGGAATTTTTATCACTGGATTTCCAGCCACTACCTCTCAGCCCCTTTATCTCTTCTCTACACTCATCTTCAGATCCCCCAACCCTCTGGTCAAACAGAAGCAGTTTGATGTTTGGAATTTCTCCTTCATTATTAAGGTAACAGTTTTTGTTCTTTTCAGCTCACACTGACAACAGGCATCTGGTGTGTTCCTGCAGTCAAGCAATTGGTATAAAGTCTTCTGGGGTTCTGAGTGCCCACTGCTCTGCTGCTTAAAATGTAGAGATAAATGAAAATAAGAGATTGTAGGCAGATTAGGATAACAGATGCTAATAAAAGGTTTTCTGTCTCCCATTTCAGGCCAATGGTGCAAAGAGAGAGCCAACGCAGGTAAGTAGTATATGGGAATGAATGCCCAGAAGGCATTTAACACCTTCAAGGTAGGTGTTAAAATACTGATTACTTCTTTGTATGAGTACACACATTCAGTGAATCCACTTGGCACTAATAGCTATTAAAAACCACCACGGTGCTTTCATGTGTGGCTCTGACAGTTGCTTTAGATTCAACAATGTATCCCATGTTGAAGGGGAAAACACAGATTAAATACAGAATTAGCATCTAAGGAAGATAGCTGATGCTAGTATCTCTTCCAGTAGCTGAGTCTTCCCTCATTAGCAAGGCAGAGAAGCTGAGCAGAAATATTCCTGTCACAGTGCAAAGACTAATTGAAAAAGTGAGGCAATCAATTGTTAATTTCATAGCTTCTCTAGCTGCTATAGAAGTACAACTTTGTTATAATCCATTCATAAGAGTTTTCTCATTGTACCAGCAGAGACAACTTCTTAGGCCATTGTACCTCCATATGGAATTAAAATCAGCAGCACAGGAAGTCTGAGTAAGTGAGTATAAAAAAACCATCAGTAGCAGGAATAACGCAGTAGCGTAACAAACACCCACCATGAATAGCCCCCACTAGAGGAAAGATGTGATTTATAACTCTGCTTCAGTCTCAGTTATAAAGACTGACAAATGAAGAAAGACTTCTTTATTTTCTGCTGGAATCTTGTTCCTGATGAAGCTATTGAACTCAAATGCCGATCACTTGACAGTCTCATCTTTAGATCTACTCAGCAATTCATTTACTACTTAAAAGCTAGCTGATACTGACAAAAATAAATTATTCACCAAAATCTTATTTAAGAATGTCTGCTCTAAATTTAGCGAGCACTGTGTTCTATTGCTTATCATGGTGAACATTTATTGGATGGATGAAAATCCCAGTATACTAGGAACTTACTTCAACATTAAATGCCTACCATGAGGTTATTAATATAAACCTATTTTTGAGAGGCTAGGCAGATGGGTTAAGCAAAGCCTTCTGAAAATAATGGATGACTTCAGAGTATGACACCAGCTCTGTGCAGCTCACACTGGTATAAGGTTACATCAGATATCTATTTTGCACACATAGATCTCATGATAGATAATGGTGTGTTACAGATGGATCCACACTGAATGGTTTCAGTTTTGGCTTCACCGTTAAGGGAACTGCTCAACTGACCAGAATTATGTAGTATGTGTAAACCAATCCCTCACACAAGATGTTGAAAGAAAAATTATTTTGTAGGTAGTAAGCGTAAGCGTACTGATTAGGGTACTAACTTGTATCCCACTGGGCTCTAAACACACACCCCCTCCATGATTTTAGCATTCACGTTCTGTCATTTTAACCAGCTGTATCAATAGGTAAACAAGATAACTCCAAGATAGAGCCTAGAAATATCCTTAAAGGTGGAATAGTTTGAATCAAGGGCTGAGGACCAAGAATTCACAGCCCTATTACTTCCTCTTTTACCACCACAAGGCAAGAAATTGGAAGGCAAGTCATTACCATGCCATTACCATTACCACCATGCATCATGAAAAGCAAAGATAGTTCATCACCCTCAAAAATAAAACAGTTGGATCATCTACTACAGAGAAGTATTGAGAACAGCAATTAAGGAACTATTCTTTTATCTGACTTCTATTTCAGTCTAATTCTTCCATTTTATGATGATCAGTCCATTACTAACAAAGAGAATTTCACATGTTAAGAGGCAAATATTAGAGCATAAACCTCACTTTTCAAATCACAGTATTTTTCTTGTTCCTTTACTTTTTTTTTTAATCCTATAAGATTCACAAAATCTAATCATTGTAGTGCAAGGATGAAATAGAACAGATCATGTGCTCCAGCGAATGAAACAATGTGGAAAAAAATAGAAGCAGTAGAAAATAATAGAGTCATATATGACTAAGTGGAGACAGTCAGAAGAAACTCAGAAGCTCTACAAGAAAATTAAAAATAGTAGAGACAAGCCCAGTAACTGAAAATGTGAGTTATGAAAGAGATTCTCAGCACATATGAATGAATGCTTTGGTTTCCACACTGGGAAAAGAAATACTTTCATTTCTAGATACAGAATTTTAAGTCAATTGTAAAAAAAAAAAAAAAGAAAGGAGTGTTTACAACAACAGTAACTGCCCTTCTCATGTGAACAAATGCATGTCTCCTTCAGTTTGCTGATCCCTTTCTTTAGTGGCAATGCCAACTTAAGCAACTGCTATCTTCTTCCCACCACAAGCAGTTTGATCCTGTTCTCTTCTTACTGAGGGCAGATGTTTGGAAGTTCACCCAGAGTTAACAGGTTTCAGACTGACTGAACCCCCAATCCCCACCTAAACCCCGCTATTTTTCAGCTGGGTCAGTTCCCCAACTGCACAAAGAGCAGACCGCAAGACTTAGGAATTAGAATAAACTGCCTGAGAGACAGGGCTGGTGCCCAGAAGGTGCTCAGGACAACTTAAACAGACTGCCATCACTTGCCTTAATTCATTGTTCAACAAATGCTTTGTTTTAGCATCAGCTGGCTCTGCCTCTGAGATTAGTCCCTCACCTCATGGGTCCACCCACTCTCTCCCATCCCACATCTCCATTTCCTTTTGGCAGACACAGATGTTTTTCCAGCTTTACAATAAACAGGACTGGGGAACGTACGCAGCTGAAAAATAGATTTTGCCTTTGTTTTGCTCAAGTGAGTTCTCAAGGGATGCATCTTCCACTTCTTTCACCTCACGTGTACAAACGTGGGGGCGTGAGCCAGTGACAGAGGACAGGGAACTGCAGGACTCAGTCCAGCCGAGACTGGCTTCACTAGTGTGTGTGTCCATGGAATTACGGTTCTGCGGTCCCTAAAGCCGTCCTCCTTAGTCACAGATATGCATTGTTTGACATAACTGTATACACAGCAACAACCCACAAATAAATACATAGCCTCTCATGTTCACTCCAGTCACTTCCAATTAATTTGATGATTTCTTAATGTGATGGTCCAGCCTGACAATAGGTATCCGTGAAAACTTATCGCTCAGAGTCACTTGTAATTTACATCATTCCTTTCATCAGAGACAATTAGACAATCCAGTCAATCAGGTCTAGAAACATCCATGAGGATGTTTGCATGAAGCCAGAAAAGATCACACCACTCTCGCCCTTCTTTTAATGCTCTGGTGTCTCTTTCTAAAAAAACAGAAGGAATGAAATCAAGGAAAGAAATTCCTAGTATGGTGATAGAGTAGACCCTTCAGAAGACCTCTTTGATCAACCTGGTATGTCACAGTACTGAGAGTTAGCAAGGGCAAAGAGGATGCATTGCTGGAAAACAACACTTCTTCAAGGCTGACAGAGAAGTCAATCCAAAAAGCAGAGAAGACAGCAAAGCCATTCATGTAGCCTAGGTAGTGGGAATTTGAGAATATGAGTGGGACAACTTTCCATGATCTTATGAAAGAAACAGTTCACAACATGTCGGGCAAATGGGACAAACAGCACTGCCAGTGCAAGGCAAGAACTGGACAAAGCATGTAGCACTGGCAGTTCTTGCTGCCTGACCTAAGCCTGGTCCTAGTTTCACACTCAGCTGCCATGACAAGCTGTGCACCATGTCCTCCATGGGTGCCACTGGCCCTTTCCTCCCTGTCTGCTCCAGCTCTTACATCAGCTGTAGCTCTCATCCAGACAGGGGCTAACTCAGAACAACTGGATGATCCAGAATAAAACTCATCAATATATTTGTGGGTCAGGATTACCCTTTTCAACGGCAGCATGGTCTTAAGCTCACTGTGAAACCGCACCTGAATCTATAACAGAAGTCTGAATAACAAAAAATGCCTACAAGATTGACAGTAAGATTGCAACTTACTCTTCCACTGAAAGGAAATTATTTGTGATTTTAAGAAAAGATGACTGCTTCTTTCTGTAAATATATCTAATAATGGCAGGCTTGCTCTATCTTAAACTCTGTTGATTTTTGAAGCTCTAGCATACTGCCAGACATCTACTGAATGAGTAATTGGTCAGAAGCCCCACTGGGTTAAATACATGGGTAACCTGATGATGACTGAAGATTTCAGAGTGGGCATATTTTGGAAAAGGATACTGGAAGGAAAAACAAAACCTGCTCAAGTTCTCTCAGAACATTCAAAATATCAGATTTAGAAAAACAACAACAACAACAATTTAATTAAAAATCAGCCCTGCTAATTTTGAACATACCGCAGCTACTTGGCTGCTGAACTCTGGGACCCCTTGAGGTTCACAAGGAGAAATAACAGTAATCAGGGAGCCAGGGTGCAAGTCCTACAAGACTCTACAATTTACCTACTGTCTCAGAATTTTTCAGCTGAATAAAACCTGCCAGGTCACTGATTGAGGGCCAGGAGGCTAGAGGCATATTCCTCTACCTCCTATAACCTGAGGAAAAACAAATATTAGAGAGTGCCCCCCAACAGGAAGATTTTCCTCACCTGCACACAAGAGCAGAGGTTATCAGTCCCTCTCTGCTGTGTCATTCTTTATTTTAGCAATAAAGCAAAGATTTGTACTGATCAGCTGTGCAAAACTTAGGCAGTTTTGCAGCCTCTCCAGGCAGAAAGCCATCAAGTGAGTTCTAGCACAAGCTGGTAACTGTCAACTGCACCTGAATATAGCTATACCTTATGGGCATAGCTGCAGTACTTTCCTACACTATTTTCTCCTCTCATTTTTTACTAAAAGTTAACTAGGCTTTGTGACTGAACAGCCCAAATTCTAGTGGGAAACTGACCGTGAAATAAAAATCCTCTACTGCAGCTAACACTAGCTGGTTCCCAAAGCACAGTGAGAGAAGAGAGAGGTGAAAGAAAAAGATTAATAGACTGTGATAGCAGAACCTGCCTTCAGCCACCAAGGCATGCAGCTGGCTAAGGTTCTTGCATTCACTCACTTAGAAGGCAACACCTTGTAGATGATATTTCAAGTTTAGCCAGCCAAAAAAAATTTATAATTCATATAATTCATTAATAATATAATTCTTGGATCTAGTGACCTTGCTGGACTGGGTTCAAAAGCCAAGAAGTACAATACGAGCAAAAGCTCATCCCCTTCCACTTTGCAGTGACCTTTCATGTATTTGAAGACTGTTATCATACTTCCCTTGAGTATTCTCTTCTCCAAGCTAAATAAACCTGCTCCTCTCAGTCTTCCATCACAACTGTGCTTTTGAGACTTTTGATCATTTTTATTGGATTCAAGTTGGCCCTAGTTCTAAAAATTAATCAGCCTAAGTTAATGTTGTGACTGATATATCACTGTGCTGCACCAATACAGCAACAGCCCTAAGCCACCTCTAACTTTACTGCCAAACAACCTTTGCAGAAATCAAAACTATCCCGTGAAACAGAGTTTCCTGGGTTTTGCAAAAGCAACCCCATGATCTGCTGTAACACCAAATCAAGGTCTCCTGACACAAGGCTTTCAGTGGAAGAGAAAGAGAGAGAAAGATCTAATGCTCTAGATGTACTGGAAATTAACACGTCCGAAATGTCTTTTAACCTATGAAAATGTGAAGTCGGGAAAAAAGTTACTTTGAATCTATCACCGTTAGAGGCTAGAGACGTGTTAAAAAAGGAAAATAAATTATAGGAAATAAGGTGGCAAAGTCAGTGTATTTGTAGTAAGGTAGGAACTGCTCAGGGACTTTTGCTTGTTTACAATGGACAGTTTCTCAGCATGTAGTCTATTGGTGTCAGTAGATCAACCTATTCACCCTAGGAGACAAGCAGCAGACACATCTTGTATTACTGAGGAAAACGCATTACTACTGATATTTCATGGCTTAATCTGCACTGCAGATTATACCGAGTTCAAATAATAAAAATATATATTTGGTTTTGAAGTTGCAGCTACATAGAACTCCTCACATAGCTACCTGACAATCAGACAGAAAAACTGATTAGCTGCTTCTACAAACTGAAATTCAGACAAACAAGCAATCAAAAAACTCGAAGAAGGAAATACAGTTCTGGCAGCTGCTGCAAACTACATCTTTATCCAGATCTCTTCCAAGATGCCTCTGAAGCAGGGAATTTATAGTTACTTAGACTTTTCTTGTTACATCCTGTAAGCCAGACACACTCATTAAAGCTGTAACTTCCTTTTGGTTTCATAGGAAACAACCAGTGTTCTCAGAAACCTCAAAGTATTTAATTGGGGGAGAGATCTGTATTTTGCAGCACCACCAGATTTGACAGCGTGGCTAGCCTGTTCAGAAGAACAACCTCATTTACCTAACTATTTGACTGGTTCCTAAGCTTTTTTAAGCGAGTAAAAATATGCCTTTGATGGAATCCTTATATTTTGTTTATTCTAGCAAAACCTGGTTATGTCAATACTTCTGTTTTCAATACGCAGCCTGCTAAACTGAGCAACAAGCGTACAGCAAACAGCCCTTTCTTAGGGTGGCTAGAAGGAAAAATACCCTGTGGCTGCAGGAGATACCATGGAAATGATACAGCTATTGTTTTAATAAGGCCTTTGATACTGTCTCACACAACATTTCCATAATCAAACACGGGAATATTGTCAGGTTACAGAGTTCGTATGCTGAGTGCAAAACGACTTGGAAAACCGCATTCAAATAGTCATTTTCATTGTAAGATTACTGTAAGTAATTTACACTCTTACATACCTTACATAGAGTTTCATGTTAGACAGGTGTATTGATCTTACTCTGTGTTTTCAATACTGTCTTGGCTGATAAGGTAGCAAAAACACCTTTCAAGAGATAACAAGCTGCAGTGTTGCAAGCACCAGCATGGAAACAGACTTCAAAATGGCCTTGAGAAAAGGCAGGACAGGTAGGAAGCAATTCAGAAATGTTAAGTTCAAAGTACTACACTTAGGGAGAATTAATTACACAAATGCATAGCGGGTGGAAATTCTGAAGAACAAAACCTGGGGGTATAGGAAACCACAAACAGAACATGAATCAACCCACTGACCCCCACAATAGTTTCAAGTTCATCCTCAACAGTGTGGATAATCTTAGCCAGCCACCATTTTTTATAAAACTTCATGCTGACACAGGCTTCTAGATAGACTCTAATAGTTCAGGTATAAAGAGAACAAGAAACTGAAGTCCACTTACTTCTTTTAAAAAAATCGCTTATAAATATATGGTGTCATTTCAAGGTTAATAGGAGCAAAATTACATCTGTCAGCTTGTGCATGAACCACTTTTCTCCCTTTTCAGCTCATGAGTTTATTTCTGAGAAGCCAATTCATTGTATTGAGAACTTAAGAGCTCAGGACCATCATAGTGCAAATGCCAAACTCTTTCGACAGTATGAGACTCACATTCATGCAGTAATAGGATAAACAGATGTAGCAGATGCAACTGCAAAGGTATCTAATGTTAAGTCCATAAACTTGGAAGTCACCTAAGACCAGCTGCTTAAAAATTACATATGAGTGCCTCATTAATTGACTACCAATAGGCAGTGTTACATAGTCTGTAACATATATGTAAATATATATTGTATATATGTAAATACACATACATATTTTTTCTTAGTCAATCAAACATAAAGGTGTCTAAAAATACTAAAAAAAAACCTGAGAGTTTTTGTATGTCAAGAAGAATATATGAAAAATAATGCTTTCCACTATTGGAATAGCTTCTTACCCCTGGAAGTGACTGTACTTCAAGGATGGCAGTTTTACTTGTCATATCTGAAGTCTCTATTTCCACAGAGAGCAGGATGACAAGGGAAGAAAAGATCTTCACATTAAATTTGTGAAGCTGGATGTATTAGTTTCAGAAGTGTTCACTTAAGACAAAAATGAGAAAATGCTATTTAAATTAATTCAAATACTTGTACCTTATTTGATGAGAAATTAAGGGAATCAAATTTGAGACAATCTTCCATCTTTCCTAATCCATTTGTTGTAAGCTACTAAAATGAATCTCTTACTCTCTTACTCTTTCCCCTTAGCACAACTCAGTTTCTGTAGTTTCCAACCACAATCACATCTTTAGGCTCCTTACCACAGACCTGAATGATTAAACACATTTCTGATGTTGAAAGATACCCTCTATGTGCCACCTTCTTCAGTTTTGATAAAGTTTAAGGGTCAGAGAAAAAGCAAGCCTACGGCTTTAAGTATCTTCCAGTGTCAAAAAGCTGTTGTTGAAGTGCCCCCAGTTCAGTTTACTGTGAAAAAAAAAAAAAAAAAAAAAAATAGCAGGACAAGAGAAACCAAGGAATAACAAAGGATAGGGCTATCCAGCATATTATCACTTGCCACAAATATCAGAAACTGCATCCAAGCAGATTCATCAATATTGTCCTGTAGCTCCTCTGCCAATAACGCTGCTTCATCACTTGTGGCTGAATTCCACTTCTAACAGCAAATGTGGGAAGCTGGCTTGAATCTCTCAGACATCACTTTACCTTTCCTTTCTGAGGGAGGACCTCCGAAAGTCCTCAAGGTTCTTCAGGGGAAGAGATGAAATAACATAGTTCTTAAAAACACAAACCAGGGTTTTTTTCCTCAGTCAACATTATGCAAGACTGAATAATCTAGGCAAAAGGACAGCAAGATATGTCTTTGGTCCATCAGATGCATAGGGTATAAAATGAGTAGTTCACAGCCGAGCAATAAGAGGTGGGCTTTGTGTCTGGCAACAGCACTATTTCAACTGATTGGAATAAAATCTACATCTTAGCTCCCTCTCTGCTCTGCCATCCAAGCAATTTGAGCAACCAAGCAATGAACTCAGTCAAAGAACTGATCCATCTGTAAAACAACGCAGCAAAATAGTTACTTTCAGATGGATCCATTTCCAGTCCTGTTAATAGTGCAAGTGCGCAAACAGACCTGACAGCATGATAGAAGCAGCACTGCGTGAACATAAATGGGAAGCCAGGAGCAGTTAATTGACAGTGGCACTTAAGAAATACACAGAATGACACTTAAAATACCACAGGGATGACAAAGCCTGACACGCCCATACAAATACAGGTAATGTGACCTTGATCCAAATCTTACAACACAGATCCAGCAGTAAAGCTGACTTAGGAAGTCCCTGTCCTTCCAGCAGCTGTTTGCATGTCCTTCAAGTGTGCTATCAAACTCTTTCTATGTTGAACTGAAAATTGGTTCAACAAAAGCAAAGCTTGAGAGAAAAGGAACCCACAAAGGTATGCAAGACCTCAAGGTAAACCCAGTGTGAGAATTTCCTCTGGAACCTTATCAAAACAGTTAAACTAGTTTTAATTCATATCTTCTACTGTGTGGTGCAAATCTGTGTAATGGGACATGTTTTAAATGAAGAGTTCCCAAACATAATCTGGCTCAAGTTCTTTTTTATTTTTTGCATCCACAGAAAAAAAAAAAAAAAAAAACCCTAATGATCAAGGCCAAAGAAAATAAGGTGGCTACAATGTACTGTTTCATCATGCCAAGGGAAATTAAAACAAGCACTGGTACATACATCTCCAACACCCAGATATCAAACCAAATATTTTTCAGTTCTGTTTATTTGGACAAGCCTAGGAGGCTGCCCATTTCATAAAATAGAGACAATAATGGGAAATCAACTTCAGAGCACTTATCCCTGGTTACTCCTGCACATGGTTTAAAGCAGATGACATTCACCGTTCAATTAACAACTCGCTACCCTGCAGGACCAGCCCACGTGAGGACAATAGTTCTGATTAACAGCAGAAAGAGATTATATGAGCAAGAGGGGAAGAAAGCAAAACTGCGCGGACTCCACATTTAGGTTTGTAAAAAAGCACAGGGAAATCATCCTCACAACTTTCTTCCGCAAGACAGTGAGATTTCAACATCTGGCCTCCCTGCTCTGTAAAAAACCACGCTTTTGTATAGTCTACAATACTACTATATGAACTGACACCCAAGCAGCTTAACTACACTTAAAACGTGCTTTCTGAAGGACACTGCAGTGGTCCTGTAGCTCAGACACCACACTACCATTGCGTACTTGGAGAACTGAAAACTGATCTAAGTCCGTGTGAGACAGCTCTGAGATCCCATGTATTGTACATGACAATTACACAGTTACTTCAAATAATGAGAATGCTGTGAATTTTGAGAATAAATTAATCTACAAGAAGCTTCTGCTAAATACATAGTATTACCAACCACTTGAATTCTGTCCTGAAGCACTAGAAAATGCATTATAGGACAAACTGCTTCTGTCAGAAATAACTGTTCTTTCTTATCTCTAATTTCTGTGAACTAGAAGACAACTTCTTTAATACCTACCAGATGCTATTCTCATTGCATTAAGGAAGACAAATTTATTTTCTTAGATGCTGTCTCTTCCTAGACACAGAAGGTGAATGCCTGATAAAGAAACCAACATACATTCTAAAGGCATATATAACACCATATTGACTGTGATGGCCAAATAGTATTTTGAAATGCTTATGTATGAACCCAGGTACTGTCCTGCAGCCTCCTTGAGATCAAGCACAGGACATTTACATACAAACTTAATAATTCTCAGATTATGTAATCTGACATTGATAGATATTATCAAGATTGTTATCACAACTGCAGGACTGGATTGCAAAGAATAGCACAAGCACACTATATGAAAGTTCCATTCCAGAAATAAAATTTTTGAGTAAAGCTATTTGAAATTAAGGACATATACTGCACAAGAAAATTCATCACGATCATTATTTTTGTCAACATTTTGGCTGACTGAAATACATTTTCTATCTAGGGTACCAGCCTGCCTATGCATAGCAAGTAGGTTTGATTTATATGACAAATTCTTTTAAGTAGGATTCTCTCAGTCTTATTCCTCCTAGCTTGGGAATAACATCTCTTTCTGTTAAGAACACTGATTCCTTCTGATGCATTCAGATGCAGAAGATCTTTTTATTTAAGAGGTTTACCATATATTGAAAAAGGGCTGTAGCCTGAAAGTGACTAAAAAGCATCCCATAAAATTCTGTCTCCAAGGACACAAACTCACTATAAGATTAGTAACCGTACTAATCTTACATCAGCCTGTGCAGGAGATGTGAGTAGGCCAAGCAACTCAAGTGGTAAATATATCAGATTGAAGTAACTACAGAACATGCATCTTCCTTACCTCTAAACGGCCAAAACCACCATGCTGGTGTTACCAACACTGCAAAACAGCAGTACGGGCTAAAAGGCACACAGAAAACCTGAAATCAGAAAAACATGTTTAATTTTAGTTCTGCTGCATGATTCAATGGGTAACCTTTAGCACTGAGCCCTTCTCTGCCTCAGCTTCCCTACACAGAAAAGCAGGGATTTGCACAACTTCTCATAGTATATCAAATTTTCTCTGCTTCCAAGCTTCTGCTAATGACAGCTGTGTGCAAGACAGAAAGAAGCTCGCTTTCCTTTAAGAGCTGAGTGCAAGTAAAGACCAACTGCCAGCTACACAACAAAAAAACCAAAACATCTCAGGCAAGAAAAGCATGACCTAGTACTCTGCTCAACAGTAATTCTCTGCCTCTTTGGATGTAATGCTGCATTTTTCAATGTCATTTCTGATTAATCATCACATTTTAAAGGAACATTTAATTTAGCATTTATAAAGAAAGCAAGAAAACAGAGGCTACATCTGCTGACCTGAGCTTCTTTTTTTCAGCCACTTCCATGTTACCATAAGCTTCCAGGATTCTTCAAGGAAGCCGTTAACATTTGCATCCTTATTGCTATCTCCATCTCGTCCTGTTTTGCTAGCTCAGCTTTGCAAGTCTCACCCATCCTTGAAGAGATAACTTGTACTGCAGGTTGGGAGGTAAGAAAGGAGAGAAGACAGCAGAAGAGATAGACAGCCAAGGAAGCCGAAGGAGCTCACAAAGCCACTGGCTGGGGGAGAATGAATGCAAGGCATGGACAGCAGTGAGGAGAAAGGCCAAACAGTGGCACAGGAGACCAGCATAGGGGATGGGAGAGCACACAAAATAAGGATCACACACAGTCCCTGACTTGGAGATGCATATCCCATGGGCTTTTCCCTTTGCAACTTCCACATTGCAAATAAAATCCACAAGCAGACAGTGCTCTAACTGGCAACTAGCACCAAGTCATGGAGCAGGAGAAACCTGGCAGTGCTGGCTGAAATGGAGATTCCAGCTGCAACAGAGCAGCACTGTGAGGAGGGAGGGGACTAGGGGAGTCCCTGGCAGCAGGTGAGCTTGCTGGGCTCTACACAGCCCATCCTTCCTTGCTTACCTGCCTTGCTCCAAAGCCTGTAGCCCTTCAGCTTCTTACATGCTAATGGTACTCTCCATTTCACAAAAATTCCCCAATACTGATCTACCCTTGGCAGGCTCCTGTCTCCATTCCTTCAGCTTCTCTCAGCACTTAATATGGAGCATCTGATGGATCTTGACTGCTGCCACATTTGTGACTGCCAGACACACACTATTCCCATGACCACCACCATACCCACCTGAGAGGCACCTCCAAACACCCACTATTATTGGGGGGTTACACAACTGTTGTGCTACACCCACCTTATTCCCATTAGCACCATAAGTATATTGTAATTTAGGGCATGTAAACTCATTTTGCTCAGACTTCAGGATGCTCCAGTATTACTACTCTTCATGTGCTTTTCACATGGTTTGTGGCAGGTCTGCTCTTCATTTTCTCAGTGATAGGCACAGCTGAAAGGTCTTATTTGGAATGATAAAGCTGAGGTTTTCTCTGTTAATTTTTAATCTCTCTCTACTCCCCCTTGCACTCCCCTCATATCAATAAACATCTGCCTTCCTTCCTGAAGGCCACCCATGCTAGTGTATTCCAGCAAGATCCTGTTACAGGTCACATCACACAGCCCAAACTATGCACTTGCTTTACCTCCACCCAAAGGGATTTAAAGAAATTTAACCTCCAGACAATCTGGAAAATCTAAGTTGATCATTTACTGCTATTAACCCCACAAAAGATTACACTTAGTTGCCATGCACAGGTAGTTGCAGCGTGTGCAAGCACAGACCTCATCAAATGCATATGCCACCCAAGCAGGATGTTTCCAACAATTTGAAGTCAGCACACACTTCTTAAACTGCTGTTTTGTCCCCTTCCCCCTCACTATCCCTCTCCCCTCATACATAAATTTCTCTTATTACATATATTTCTCTTATTTGTCTTTCTCCCAAGAGAAATAATGGAATTGATTCCTTTCTCACTGCAATCAGTGAGTCTCAGCTCACTGTATTCAGTGTCCAGACTGTGCAAGGGCAAATCTGCAGGCACTTTTTGCAACATCTGAAAACCAATGAAATAAAAAAAAAAAAAAAAAGAAAAAGGCTAGAAACAGGAATCAAGGCCAAACCAATCATTACTGCAGAAGGCCCAGCTCAGAGGCATTGGTCAGCAGTGTGCTGAGGAGGGCTGGCACACCATCAAAGGATCATCACCTTTTATTAGTAACGATATAGTGCAGATGAAGGAAGATCGTGGCTGTTAAGCACTCTGCTAGATCATTCACACAAACCCTATCAATACAAAGAAGGTACTGAGATTACCAGAAGTTGAAAAGAAGATGTAATATTAATACTTTTTTCCCTGCTGACACTCAAGACACTATTACACTGTGGAAGATAGGTGCCAGAAAAAAAAATTTGGACATCAGGAATCACTTTGACAGCCTCAGCCTTAGCTGAGCACTCCTCACATTTTTTCTACCATTCCTCTCTTTCTCCTCCAGTTCGTCTGTGGTGGTTTGATGGCTCCCTGACACCTTTTTCTTCCTGACTCTGCAAAAGTGCATCGGCTGTTTCCAGTGTTAGCAATTCCACTGCAATTAGCAGTGCCTCCTACATCAGATGGCCCTGCTTCTCTGTCCCTTTGAGCTCTCCACAGACCTTGCTCCACTTCCTGCTGGACAGATTTCCTAAGCCTCACTTGCATACCCTGTCCTGGTGTTATGTTCTTGCGGCCCCACCCTTCTGATTTTATTGACACATGGTAGTGCTTGTGCTGTAATACAGTAGCTCTGTAGTCATTACAAGAGCATAGTACTTTGGAGCACAAGTAGAGGTAGAAAGGAGCTGTTTAAAGGAGCCATTTCTTGCTCTATTTAAGGAAAGGAAAAATAGGATGAAATAAGATAAAAGTTGGTGAGAGGAAAGGTGCAATAACAGCCAGTACAACCAGTCCCATCTAGTAACTGGAGCAAACTATGCAGTGCATTACGCTGCTTTACTCTCCTGTCAACACAATCAAGCAAACTTTACCACCTGGTGAGGCAAAGCTGTTGTGTTTTCAAACTATCTGCTCTTACAAATGCTTGACATTCTTGCTAAAGTTACCAGAGAGCTGCCGTTAATGTCTGTAGTATTTGGGAAAGGCTTATGTGCGCCAGCTGTACATAGCACTGCAACCCTGCATGTGCAGTGAACTTCAAAAATGCTGAAGCTCTTCCTAAAACTCTGAAAAATCCCATGATTTCCAACTCCTAACATAATAGTGGTTCCATCTGTTTCTAATCTCATCGTTCTGGGTACTTCTTCCTGGCCCAAAGACACAGAAGGGAAGGCAGTGATTCTTTCCAAAGGGTGGAAATGAGTTTGTCAGTGCTACAGCCAGCTCCACAGCTCAGGGTTATTGCCTCAGCCCTAACTGCACTCATCAGCTCTACTTCCCACTTCTTCAGGAAAAGCTGAAGCAGTATCCATGCTAGAGAGGGTTATTACTGATAAGGTTCAACTTCTTGGCTCTTTGACATACTTACATGCTACTTTAAATGGGCAGAAATACAAATAAATCACTTAACTTACTATCCCCCTTCTTGTGTCAAAGTTCAGAATTATCAGGTTTCTCTGCCACTTATGTCCAGCATTAGCCACTCATGGCCATCAGCCCGTAGAGTTATGGAGCAGCATCCTTAGAATACACAATCTGCCTGCCAGGGCACACTGCCACAGGTTGCTCTGCTTCTGCAGCACATCTTGTACCTCTTCTCAGCAAGGGGAGAGCTCAGAGCACCTCACCTGTTGGGCCAGCCCTCCACCCCCAAGTTCAGCAGATAAAAGGACTCCTTGCCTTTTACGATGGCAGTCCCTTGAAGCCATCACATAGCAATACCTGTCAAGATCTTAAAATGGGACCTTTAGGAAAGGAGACCATGATTTTTAATCCCTAATGCTAGTGCTTACTTCTACTGAACAGATATCCAGATGCAATCTCCTACAACACTTCAGTGACATTATGGAAGCCAACTGATTTTCTGGAGTGCCAGAAATAGTTTTGTATTTATGGCTTTTAAATAAAAGAAGTGATAAAATCAAAATCTTCCCCCTAATGTTTGCAAAATATATTTCACCTGAAGTCATTTTCTCTCTGAGTCAAACTCAAAGGATTATTTAAGGTGAGGTAATTTCCAGCTCCTGGAAACATTACATCACCTTTGGCTGTCTACAAAAGTTTGGGCTCTGATCAAAGTTAATGCTCTCTCTGGTTAAAAGGTTCCTGCCCTCATCTCTGTCCACCAGCTGAGGTCCCTGTTCCTTCCTGCCTGTTTAGCTGTACATGCTCTGCACTCAGGTCTGTCAAAATAGTTCTGTTCAACCCATATCTCCTTCTCCACTGACACACATGGTATCATAAGGAATCGTGCTAGCCTGGGTAGTCCTCACAGGATCAAGGGACTGTGGGAAAAGCCACACGTGTAGTTAGGCACATGGCAGTTTTCAGGAAAATCAGTAAGAACCACCTTCTCCATATCAACATACAAGATATTTATACTCACACAGATCATACTTATAGGGCAATTCCCAAGAGAAGACAAAATGAGTACACCTAACATCTTACAGTGATAAGAGGACAGAGGTCCCAACTCTTTCTCATACCATTCTCAGTTATCTACTCTTCCTTCTTGCTTTGTGCTGCCTTTCAATGAACCATTTTACTAAAGAGGCAGAAAACTAATCCAAAAATTAAAATAGTAAAGCAGATTTTTTTTTTTTTCTCCTTCTTCAAGTGAGTTGAATCAGAATACAGACAGATAAGAACTAGAGTCCAGAAAAGGGAAGAAGCAGCCAAGAGCAGAAGAGAGAAAATCAGCAGACCCTTTTGGAAGCAGTATGGCAGCAGTTCCACACCCTGAGGCATTGTATTCCAGTAATGCTGGACAGCCTGAAAAACACCTTTCGTTTCAACCTTTCCTCCCAGGCAGAATTGGAAGTCCAGGGATGTACACTTTGTAATAAAATAAAAAAGGAAACTGACTCGTTTACAAAGTCTTTTGCTATTTTTATTTCATGCAAACCCATCCAACTATTCCTAGAGCTAATCCCATTCAAGTGGGCAGTTCTATGATTTCGAGCACTTTATACTTACTATAGTTACTGTTGCAGTAGATACAGTTCTAGAGCTGAGCCATCCTCAGCTACTGAACAGACACAATCGGGGGGAAGAGATAACAGCCTGAAGCTTTTCCAGGATGACAGGTCAGGTGCTGGGCTAGGTCCTAGCCAACGCCCAGCTCTGTGTGATACTCAGTTTCCTAGTTGAACCTGTCTGCTGGTAAGGTTTCATGCTGAAGTGTACTAAGTAAGTGTGTCTTTCCCAGTTTCTGATACATTATATTCTAATATGATTCACATAAGATCAGGAGAGTCCAGCACCTACATATCAGCATAAACTCAGTATGATTTTAACTTTTGAAATACTTGTACCTTTTTTCCGTAACAAAGTGAAATTTGAGATTAACATCAGTAAAAAGAAGGCTAATGTATCCAAGCAGAAGCCTGGGGAAAAGTATAGAAGAGGTATAGAAGAAAAGTATATAAGAAAAGGAAGTATAAAAGTATAGAAGAAAAGTATAGAAGAAAAGGAAACTAAGAAAGTAACACATTTACTTTGGTTTTCCTACTTGTGGTTGGTCCTCATTTCAGGAAAACTTGAACGTTGTTCCCTTTGTTGATCTGCCTTCCTCCCTCAAAAGACACAGGGCAAAACCAGACAGGCATTCCTTTGTAGTCCCCTGCTTACAAAACAACTTGAATGTATTACTCCTTCAAAACATCTGTTTGCACTCCTAACATGAGAAAAAATGTTGAGACTTCATGTGTTTTACCTCTGCTTTGGAATTTGGTTAAACCAGCTTATTATGCTTCCAAAACCCAGTCACTTTTGAAACTTCCATGAATTGAAGTCTAATTATTCTAAAATTAAATTATTCCTACATTTATGTTTTAGAGATATCCACCGTGATTATTAAAGAAGGCTCATTAGCTTTGTTTCATTTCTTTTTACTTTTTAATTTCACTAATGGATGAAATTCTAACTAATGAGTCAGAGTGCTTTTAGTGCAGGGGTAGTGAGATCATGAGATGAACAAAGAATAACCCAGTGTGGCCCACACCATCTTCCACAGCACCCCTGAAATGTGGACAGGCAGCAAGCCAAAAACCCGGTGATTGCTTGGGCAGTCTGCACCAATCATTTCTTCTCAGGGCCTCATAGTCCTTCCACCTCTTGGCCTCATCTGTCTATAGCCTAAAGGGAGGTCCTGCCACCATAAGAAAGATGCTAGGCAGGACTGCGTACCCATGCCTGTCAGGATAGATGTGCAACCTCTGGCCATAAGACACACTGTGCAGCCATCACAGGGCAGGGAAAACCTGCATTAGCCGTTTGGGCACACAGGCAACCTCCAGTGGGATGACTCATTTCACACATACCTGGACGTGTGGCAGCTAGATGACAGAACAGGTAGATTTTGAGAACATGACATACACAGGGCTGCTTATCTGGCAGGGGAAGGGCCACACCTTTCCTTATCACATAGCTGTCAGAAGCTATGTGACTGCCCAGGCTGAAAGAACAGGCACCACTGCCCCAGAGCAATTCTGCTTATGACAACCACACTGCTGTTCCTACAAGCACATAATTTTTCTCTTTCTTTCCTGTTTTGCAGATGTCTTCTGTTACAAGGCAGAGTGATCTGTATCTCCAAGATAACAAGCTAGTCCATTTTATTATACATTAATGAGGTTCAGTACAAGGTTTCCTTTTACTTTCAACCACTTGTTTGATAATAAACATTCTTCATGTAGTCAGGCAGAATACCCCTGGGACATCCTAAATCTCTGTCCATTCCTACAAGCTGCTTATAAAATGACAATGGAGTAAAATTGCTATCAAAGAAGAAAATAAATACTAAAATAAAAGCTAAAGAAAGAAATATCACTGTCCTCCACTAAGTACTTACTTGATCTTCTAAAGCGTGGTCTTTGTTCATGCCATTTCTTAAGGGAGAGGTCTTTCTTAAACCATGGAAAGATAGGAGCAGCAAGGATCACACGTCAGTGACAGGAAGAGCAATGAAGCAGCAGCCAGCCCTGTTAGGGATACAGGCGTTAGTGTTTTACAAATGTAATGTGGCATCTGGCATAAAACCACACTGATAGGGCAAATTCCCACCCAAAATTTCAACTGTTAGAAAACAATTGGTTGGAAGCACCTTCTAGAAAAATGGTAAAATCCTCCCAGTGCAGGGACTTCAGTAGAAGATAACAGAGATAATTTTGTATTTGGTATTGCTTTACTGAATCAGCTCTGGCTTTTAAGTTTTCTCATTGCTATGATGAAAAGCTGTGCCTTGGGGATATGTTTTAATCTATATGCTTCATGCACCCCAAACTTGTATCCAAGCACTGGCCTGAAATACGGTACCTGCAGGCAGGTGAGGTAACAGTGAAGGACAGTTTCTTTCCTTCAGGACAGAACAGTTGTTTTGATACTTGGCTTAGGCTACTCCACCCAAAGCAAGGTGCTACTGTTACACTTACTCTCTTTATGCAAAGCAGCAGTTTTCAACAAAAGGGCTACAGACCCCAGGAGGCTTATGGACCATTGCCAGAGAGTCTGAGGAAGGTAGCCATAAAGACAAGCTACTGTTAATAGTCTCAGGGGTCCACACCTCCAGGAGTGAAAAAGGCAGAGTGTCTGCAAGTTAGAAAAGAGTAAAACGCCCGAGTTCTCCCCTTGTTCATTCTCCTGAGGTTTTTACACTCCATGCTGGCTCCTCCTCCTCTCTTGGAACCTCTTCCTCCTGTGGCTTAATCCCCCATCTCTGATCTGCCTCTTAAAATAATTCCCTTCTACACTCAAATCCCTCCCCTCTCCTTTAAAAATACAAAACTTTTATCAGCTAACTACTGAAAAAATACTCTGTACATGCCTGCCCTGAGCAGACAGTGTTGGCCACTCTAATACAGCAATTTAGCACATCTTGGTAAGTGATGCAGTTTTACATTTAAAAATAAAGCATGACATTTATCTACATAATTGTAATATCTTAATGACTTTCCCTCGGGTGTTTCTCCTCTAAAGCACAATTATAGGCACTGAAGTGACTCTATAAAATGGCATGCATACCCGATTACTCTGCTTGTCTGCTTCCAGGGTGTTCAGGAGTTATTTTCAAACTTAATTGACATTCGCAAGGTATTGCTTTTGGTGGAATGGCAGAGGTAAATCAGCTGGAGGGGAGAAAATTCTAGTCTTCTGTCTACACTAACAGGTCAACTGCCACAGTGCTGACCACTGGACTTACTGTTCCCGACAGTGGCCAAGCTGGACCTAAACTCCACAAGAACAGGCTGGGAGAGCTTGCTGATCCTGCCACTGCATCGAGATACAGGACAAAGCCAACAACTGATACTTTGCTACATTGCCCACTGGAGTGAGATTTGGGAATGTGCTGAGGAAAAACATGCTTTTTTTCAGGTGCTGAGCAGAACTACCATTCCTATTCATGCAGCAACCCAGCCACAGATGGCACATCAGGTCAAGAGTCACAGATAACAATAGCATGGTGTAATTCAGATCCCCAGAGGAACATGGGAGCAAATACACAAGCAAATAACACTCCTCTATCAGCACTTGTCTATCCTTATAAAACTCATCTTGGAATGGTCCTATAAGAATATTGCTTAATTTTGTACGGCCCAGGTTGAAATTTCTGGATTAGAAGCAGATACAGTAGTCATTAGGCTGGGTAAACCGAACACATTTAAGATAAGAGTAACAGCTATAAATATAGAAAACTCTGATGTCAGGTTCAGTCATTTTTCTGAGTGTATTTACATTTTAAAATACCCTTGCAAAATAAAAGCAGAGAATCATGTCATTAATTTTTCCAATCCTCCAGCAGTGGTAGTATCCCAGCACACGTTACAGGGCATGGCCTGGTTATCACAAAACTCTTGAAGCCAGAACACTTAAGCCTGTCTTTCTAAGTATTTTCCAAAAGCACCTGGGTTTTTCACATGATGTTGTGCTATGTACACTGAGTTAAGGTCTTAAAATATATTAATACATATTAGTTTTTTGGGGCCCTTGCCTTATTCTGTTTACTACATGGATCTCCTCTGGGATGCAGTCCAGACAATGTAGTGATGGAGGCTACACCTTCTGGACACTCTTTTTTCCTACTACGTCATTTGTTGCAAAAACTGGCAAATGATTAAAGGTGAATTTGAAGAAAGCAGAAGGTATCACAACGAAAGCAAATGAATGTGGCTTTCTGCCATGGAGCTCTTCTGCAGTGCCAACCATGCCATTTAAGTCACACTTTTCACTGTTTTGTAGCAATTGCATATTCCTCATCTTCCCATATGTGGCTTGAGATTGGGGGTTCTAATTTGTAGCAGCACTGAAGAGTGAGCTTGCAGTTGATTTATGTAGTTGCTTTACTTTGTGTGTCTGCAGTACTAAACACTGAATACTATGAAATATCAGCTCATGGGCATGTCAGTCATAAATTAGTCTGGATAACAAAGAAAGGGTACAAAAACCTCGTCATGTCACAGGAGTATTATGGAATAAACAGGGATGCACAAGAGAAAAAAAGTGCATTAGGAAATTATTCACTGTGATTTTAGAGCAGACTCTTGTAGCTGCTTACTAACTTCAAGGCATTTGATTCTGCAGTCTTAAAATTATCACTTCATGTATAATTTCTTAGACTCTTCTCAAATCATAACCTGAAAAGAACAGATATGCCACACTAAATCACTACACCAACTCCTGCATGCCTGTCACAGGTGCCTACCATATATCCACAAGCCAAGACTTCTGGACCCAAAGCACAGGTCTCTGTCCCTGCACCAGACAAGCTGCCTTCCTGACAGTGAACCAGCAGAAGAGGTTACAAGGCACTTAAGTTTGTCAGGTAACATTCACCACCAGTATTGGCTGATGGGAAAGGTAATTCAGGGATAGCAGATTCCATCCCACTATCCCGCTATGTGTTCTGACAGGTAAAACTCCCACCCACTCTTTCTGGATTTTATGCATAATGCCCAGTCCTTCCTATCTGTCTCTACCCACATGTGAGGGCTCCTGTAATGGCAGCTCCTGGTCAGAGGCCCATGACTTTTGCCTGCCTATCCATCTGTGACCTCCTCTTTCTCCAGCAAGCCTCTTATACCAGTCCCAATGTTCTGGCTAAGCCAGTCTCAGCTCTCACCCTTTGCCTGCCATCCAGGGTCACTGCTTGAATATCAGTCTCCCAACAACTCCCATGCTGACATATCCTCCCTGTTTCTTGCTCAGTTACCTCATTCCTGCCTTGTCTTCAAAGACTCTGCCCAATCTGCCTCTCTTTCAGTGTTTCTCCCAAGCAGTCTCCATCCTTGACTCTGACAGGTGAACTCTCCTCTATATCCCTGTGGATAACTGTCCTCCTTTTTGCCCACATAAGTTTCAGCTTAGAACCTTCTCAGCTGTTTTTCTCTCCAGCCCCAACTTTCCTCCTCACTAGCTCCCTCTTCTTGCACCATCTCCACCATCTCTTGTTCATCATTCAGTTTGCTCCCATTCCCTTCCCCATTCCCCCCAGATCCCAGGCCAAAATACAACACTACAGAGATAAACTTTCAAGAATATTTTTGAAGGAATAAAGCAACACACATTTTCCTTAACATTCCTTTCAGAAATGGCTTGATTACTTGGCTGCTACTTGTCAAAATTTTCCACCTCAAGCAGACGTGAGCTATGGAAAAGTGCAGTCAAAACTGTTAACGCTTCTCAAAGTTATGAGCAACTGAATACAAGGAGTCATACCGGGACATGCTGAGCAGCTGTAACAGCACACAGTGCTACCTGCCTCTCCTGGAAACTTACTTATATACAGGTGTAGTGCTTTCATTTAGATTATTGGCTTGAGTAAATAACCATTAGCTCCATTAATTTCAACTCTGTACCACCACATTCAGTGAAAAATATCGGCCCTGGTTAAATAAAAAGGGTGCTCAGCTTCAGCTTTTAACACACCTACTTTGCTAAAAGTGCTTGCTAAAAATTCCACCCTTATGCATGTGATAGCTACAAACCATCTGCAAACAAGTAGCAGAGCTTGCTTGCCAGTGTTATACTGCCACTCTGCTATCATATCCTTGTAAAAAACACGTTAAAAAGTACACATTTAAAGAGAGACATTTGACTCTATTATGTCTAAAAGTTCCATGACCAGACATGTTTGTTTGGTGCATTTGTATTTGGCCTATAAGTAATTTTTTTTTGGATCTTACCAGGAACCTTCCATTAATTGTTAGTAGCTTTAGGAATCCTGAGCTGTGCAGGGAAAGAAAGGTATGAATGCAGACATGTATGTGAAATTCCCAGGCTTTCATTAAACAAAGACCATACATGAAGTACAAAGATCCTTACAGACTGCATAGCCATAATGTTAAGCATTTCCTTCCAAAACCTTTCTTGAAAAGTAAGAAAACACATAAACACATACACGGTGTCCTTAAAAACCTGAACATTCTGCTTATATTCTCTTTTCTCTTGAAAAAATACATTACAGAGAATTTAAAAGTTTTCTTATATCTCTCTGTAGTTTTGATAGGTAAAAGCTTTAAATTAAAAAAACATTCACCTCAGGCAAAACAAAAACTTGTGAATAATTATTTTTGGTTTACTCCTAAAGTAACTGAAAACCAAACTAAACTTTATGTGCCTTCACTAACTCAGCAAAGAGGAAAAAACCTCTCATCTTGCACTTAATTTAACTTCTGCTAGTCCTCCATGGAAGCTTAGAAGACATTCTGTGATATTGGTGCTTCTTTCTTTCATTTCAGATTTCAACAGACAAGACAGAAACAGTGCAAGTAAAATGCCAGGGACAGTGAACTCATTTTATAAATAAAAGTGTGAGCATGTACAATATATAAAATACATGAGTTCATATTTGGTCAGATAATGTTCTTACACCTGTTCATTAAGGCTTTGAACCAATGCATTCGCAGAGCTAGTAAATGATATTTGAACAGAGCTGAGTAAAAATAGATCTGTTCTTGTAACATTATCAAAAGGTTCTGACCTAACAGGTGACGACATCTTATGGGGTAAATCATCTAAATTGGATGTTTCCTCATGTTTTAGGACTGGTTAGTATTACTCAGTATGCATAAAATAGCTGACCTCTACTACAGGACACAGTGTATTTATGGACCATCACCTACTTCTTCAGTCCTATGTCAAGTTTATACTATACTCCTAGCTTATATTATACACCTAAACTTTCATTGCGGTTGTTCTATTCGCAAACTAATCCAAAAGTACAGTCAACGTAAGTTACTATATTACTGCAAATCTTTGGTAGACAGAAGTTTCTTAAGCTGTATCCTCTATTTTGAATGTCTTATACGTCTTATGCACGTAGCTATATAGGTAGTTAAGGATAGTACTTTTTCTTATAGCAGTTTTTTCTTCCCTTGAAAAAAAAAGGAAGATTTGATAAAAAACAGTTGATACAATATCCACTGCATTTTTGCTCTGTATGTTTGTTCTGTTACCAAGATTGCTGGCTGTAAGCCCATTCAGTTTTACCCGAATGATTTAGGACTCTGCCCCCTCTTCAGAAACATTCAGTAAGTGACTCTGCCCAGCAGCCTTGCTGAAGCCATCATTCAGTGCAGAAGGGAAGATTAAATCTACTCTCCGCAGTCAGAGTCACCAGGGAAGATGGCTTTGGAAACAATTTAAAACCATACCACTGGGGACAAAAGCCGTACATGTTTGTACTGATCAGGGAGGCAGGTGAGGAGCCTGCAAGTGTATGTTTATGTCCAATTAGCAGCAGCCACTCTTAATTCATGTTTGATCTGCTTTTGTAGGCACTGGTGAAGTTTAGTGACACGCATTAATAAGGCAATCGTGGCAATGTTTGTTCAAAACCCATAATGTTCCCTGTTGACTTAGAGTTTACATTTTGTAACTCACTGCATGTGAGACTTAGCAACCCTGTCTTGAACCTCGGGATTCGTCTATACACAGAACACAGCACCAGTTTAATTTGAACAGTTTGTCAAGCCAATAAAAAACTTGGTGGGGCCTGTATGACTCAAGAATGACTTCTCTGTATTTGAATGATTCTAAATTCAATCAGCAATAAGCTTTGTTCTTGTCTGGCTTTGGTTCTGGGGCATCCACTGAGCTACAGCATATTGCAGAAGGGAGATTTATAATTAAAAATCAGTGTTTCAGGGAGCTCTTCTGCAGTTCCACGGAACACTTTCTATGTCACCATTTTCATAGTATGTACTGTCAGTGTTTTCCATTTGTTTCTGCAGGAAAAATGTTTTTCTGCTCTATTTTTAAATGTTGGCTATTTAGAAGTAAGTCAGTGAAACAAAGTATCGTTAGAAAGCTAAATGTTAACAGCTTTCCTGCTCAGTTCCCTGCAGCTGGGACTAAAAACAAAACAGTTAATGATTGTACAAGCAGCTTAGAAACAGCTCTATAGAAATACACCATCCTTACTGTACCCCTACACACTCATTAACTAGCTAATTAGCTAACATAGTAGCCAACGTTCCAGCTGACTGTGAGATTGCCAGCACAGTATGGAATTTCTAGTAGTCCAAAGAAGCAGAAGAAGACTGATGTCTATGCAAAGCAGACATTCAGAAAGGGTTTCCCAGAAAAAAAAAAGCCAAATACAAAAACAAAAACAAAAACA